>PVIC010002782.1:0-74067 GCA_004025085.1 Thryonomys swinderianus
TACGGCACCATCACTAGTTTGCCCTGTGCCTTCTTGTCCCATGGAGAAAATATTTACTCATCAACAAAGCATGTTTTTGGTTCAGACTGATGGTCCCAAGTTAGTGCCTTTGCCATTTAGTAACTTTATCATAAAGTTTAAAAAACCAAAACTATGATGCTCATACCAAGTGTTATGTCTGTTAGTTTAGAAATGAAGTAACCATATTTAAGTAGGAAATAGGATTGCTTGGGAACACTACAGTGAAATAAAATAGAAAGAGAAGAAACAGAAAGAGAGTTTAAGGAGAGTTTGTTGAGTTTGCATGAATTTTTATTAGAAAGCTCCATAAGCACTCATTTCTCTCATCAACAGTAAAGCACTTCAAGCTTATTTTCCTAGGATAGTGACAAAGCGGTGGAAATTCTACCTCCCTCATTTCATGGAGGCTTAGGGTGTATTCAATCAAGCCGTGTCTGTTCAGGGAACTAGATGGATATACACACTAACCATAAGGCTTTCCAATTTTATTAAGGGATTTTCTTTAAGAGCTTTGAAGGTTCCATTGGGAAGTTATATCTATCAAAACTTATATTTTAAGAGCATGATACTGCTTGCAAAGTCCACTTCTACTGGTAATTAATTGCTATAGAAAGCAAGGAATAGCTATGTAAGTGGATAGAAACATTGTATAATTGGAAAACAACAGAAATGAAGGAGAATATTATGTACAGGAGAGGAAATAGAAATAATAACAAGTCAAATTAGTAATGGAGAATCAATGAAAAAGAATAATGCAAAAAAATCAAATACAAAGAACATAAGGGGAAAAAAACCCTGCACTGTGTATTAGAAAGTTCATTTTCAAATAATTTTATTTAAATGAAGTTAGATTTGTAATTTAATACTAATGCACAATAATTCTTCACTAGGTCTAGCAGCTCAGGGGAAGTTCAGAAGACAAAGTTGTGCCTTTAGGCACAACTAAGCCATTATGTTTTCTTACTGATCTGTTGCATACAGGGAAAAATGAATAAAACATATTGTTTTGTACACATGAGCAGATTCTCTTGGTTTTGCTCAATCTGGTTACAGAAGAGTACTACTAGGGTAGGCCAGTAGCCTTCATCTGATGGATTAGCTTACCCTAGCAATGTATTCTAAAACACAAAAATTCTTCATCAAGAGTTTTGTGCTTCCTAAGAAAATGTTGTTCTACACACAGTTTCTTTTGTGATATTATTGATCATATGGCACATGTTGACTTCGTATTTTTTAGGAAAAGCGAGGAATGATCCAATAATTATTAACTTCCTTTAGTTGTCTGAAAGAATTGATTGGGAAAAATAATAGTAGTTAGCATCAATAGTAAGTAAAATGAGGAGGACTGAGAGATTCTTAGAGAATTCCAAGTTCTTGGACTTCAACCTAAGAGTGGTCAGGTACACATTTCATGGAGTTCTCTCCTTCCAAGAGCTCATGTGTTCATTATGGAGAAAGTGTAGATTAATGACAAGTAAAGGTTGAACCATTTTAGACTGGGGAGATGTCTCCTAGCATGGAAATCGCCATGTTAAATTAGTGAGGGACACCTGTACTGGGGTGTGTGGGAAGTTGATATGTACCCTGTAGCGAAGCCCAGAGCTGGAGAGATGTGGGAGAGGACAGAAGGATCTGTGAAGAGAGACCCAACAGGGTTCTGAGATCATCTGGCTGCAGGGTTCAAGTCAGAGAGCTTGGGGAAATAAGCCTGAGAAGAATCATAATAATATTTTATGACTATCTTACATCAAGACCAATGTGAAAATGAGTCGCATGCTTTATGAAGGGAAGCTGATGCCATCTGCCTCATTAAGCACAGTTATTTAAAAGGGAAAGTGCTATCCAGACGGGCTACTTGCATGAATTTTCATTAGAAAGTTCCATAAGCTCGCTTCTCTCATTGACAGCAAAGTTTAACAACATAGTGGAAATATTAGTCATTTGCTTAGAGATTTGTAAGCACCAAATGACCATGTCACTAAGAAAATGTGCCTGAGAGCTGTGTGCGGTGACCCCAGCTTGTAGCACTCACAGCCTTTCATGAAATTTTCATCTTCCTATTCTTTTAGGTCAAAGACAGTTGCTCCCCTCTCCTGTATGAATCTCAGCAGCTGCTGGTTCCACTGGAAGAATTAGAAAAGCAGATGACAACTTTCTATGAGTCCCTTGGGAAAATCAGTGAGGTTATAACAGTTCTTGAGCACGAGGCACAGTCTAGTGCTCTTTTCAAACAGAAACATCAGGTGAGAAAAATATGTTTTGAAGACAATTATTTTAAAGCACATTTAATAAGATGAGATGTTGTTTATATAATAAAAATTCAGTTAGGAATTTTTTTTTAGAATAGTACAGTATTAGTAACTCAAGACACAAATGCACAACTCGTCCAAAGACGAGTTTGTCCTGTGTTGAGCAGCTGGGGGGCATCACTCAAGCTGGACACTGAAAGTAGGCAGGCTCCACGGAGCTGCCTCTTAGCTTCTGAAAGAAGAAGTACCCTGACTTAAGCAAATGCAGAAGGACCAGTTTATGTGGAGTATCTACGTCTCCCTTCTGTGGCCTGGACACTATTATGGCTAATGACACTTGACAAGCCTTTATAACACCTGCTTTGTGCATCCCTCTGCCTGAGTTCTGATCACCAAGTGCAGAAGGGGGCAGTTAACTATGAGCCTGTGAGAGTCATGGAAGGAAATCCAGACCCACTATTCGGTCTTGAAACAAGAAGTGCACGCAACAGAAGGACCTTTCATCATCATCTCTCCTTGACAATCATTTAATTTTCTAATGCTGTCTGTCTTTCTAACTTGAACAAAGTACACACACACAAAAAGATTAGTGTAAACGTAATTTTAAAAGAGCAGAAAAACATATTTTTTTAAAAAGTTTCATCTTCATATTGACTCTTTGGGACATCATTCACTGCTCCCATCCACACACATCTTTGGGCATCGCCTGCTACCACCTTGGTGAAGTAGTTAGTTTCAAGGGTTTCTTCCTTCATTCCATGACTGGTTGGAGATGTAGGGATGTAAATGAACAGATGATGGATGAATACATAGATAATAGATAGATGGATATAGTTTATATGTATAACTATATAATAAATGATGGATTTTTTTATCTATAACTTAGGTTTTATGAAATCTTTTCTTTCATTCTGGGAGTAGATCTTTTCAAGCAACCATAAAATTCTGGAAACATGTTTGGTATGACAGTCATTTTTTGCATCACTTTTAGTGAACACATTTACATTCATAATAGTTTTTTAGTGTGAATAAACTGACTTATTTAGTTGGTTTATTAAATCAACTGATCCATTAGAAGAGTGCAAAATGGGTGTAGGAAGGGTTTGCCACAGCATTGATTGGTGTAGATTCAGGAAAGGGGCCAGTTTCACTTAGAAAGAGCAGAGATCTAAAACAAATGATAGATATTTGGACCTCAGGTCTAATATACGGCAAATTATAAAACCTTGCTTAACTGTAATATCCTTGTCATAAAATGAAGATGATTATACATAATGATGTCTTTTCAGTAATGAGTAGCATTATTATTACCATTTATAATACCACAATTGATATATCACCAACTCCCATTTGGTGACTTATCCATTTCCTATTTTCCCAAATTGCTATAAATTACCATTAATAATCACCCCTTAATTAAAATGATGCTTTTCTTAAGTATTGGTATTTCATAAGAGATTTTTGAAGGATGTTACCACTTTGCCTCCTAAATCTTCTAAAGGAAAAAGCATGTCTTTATTCTGCTTTACAAAATAAAGCAAAGGCTTGCTGTTAAGGTTAACATTTAGATTACCAAAAATGACATTCAAATGAGCAGCTTGAAATTTTTTTTTTCAAAGCTGCTGAAGATCTTGAAATGCAAGTGGTGTGTATTCAAGACAAAAAAAAAATGACTCTGCTTTGGCTGGGTTGGTTCATTTCCCCTCTGCTGAAGTTGCTAGGATACCAGGCTGTGGGGGGCAGGGCTGTCAGTCACCATTGCATCTCATGCTGCACGTAGGACAGGTTCAAGTTTTCCCCAGATCTATTGGGTTGAGATTTTTTTTAATGATGGTCCAAAGTTCACTGTTTCATTAAAAAGATTGATATCATGGGAACTGTAAGAATTCAAATATTATAAACTTAGAGTACGCAAATAACATATAATCTTCATCTGACTCAGGAAAGTGAGTATTCACTGACATTAAATTTATTGAGTCTGATTAAAGTATAATGTGTAATTTGATTTTGTGATTGTTCTCTCAAAAATCATTAATTGGTCACCCAGTTAGAGGAATCAGTAGACAAATAATAATTTTTGATTCTGTCATTTTTAATGTTAATAAGATGTACATGAAATATATAAAAACTCAAAAACTCATTGTGACATTTAAATGCCTTATATAAAAACACTGATTTCAGTGATAACTTAAAACTGAGTTCTTTTGAAATGCTCCTCTGTACTGTAGTTTTATAATTTTTAATGTAGGCTGATAAAAAGCCTAAGAGCTATTGCTTGAAATTACTCCTCCCTTATTCCTTGTTTTGGTCCTTTCTTCTTTCTTTTCTTTCTCCATTTTTCTTTTTTGTCCTTTCTTCCTTCTTTCCTTCATTTTCCCCTGTCTTTCTTCCTTCTGGCCTTCTTTCCTTCCATCTTTCCTTCAGTTTTCTCTGTCTCTATTGTAAGTAATATCATCATGGATTTCCCTTCCTTGTAGGAGCTGCTAGCTTGTCAAGAAAGCTGTAAGAAAACTTTGACCCTCATTGAGAAAGGCAGCCAAAGTGTTCACAAGTTTGTGTCCTTAAGCAATGTGTTAAAGCATTTGGATCAAACCAAGCTACAGAGACAGATTGCAGATGCCCATGTTGCTTTTCAGGTAATGTCCTTCCTGACGTTAGAGATATGAGTCCAGAAAAATCCAAAGATAAAAACAAGGACTCACCATTTGTTTTAACACTTCTTGCTAAGACACCTTGCCCTCTCATATTTTAAAACCAACCATTTTACTACTTTTTTCTCATAATGATATTGAAGAGTTAATGAATTTTATCATATTGAAATATTTTCCTCCCAAGTGACTGTTTAAGCTTTAAGAAAGACAAAACAGCATCATGTTATGATTAGTCAGCTCAACATAGCCACAGGTTCAACATCTATAAATTCAACCACCTGTGTGTTGAAAATATTTGGTAAAAATTATATCTACACAGTTAATTCCTTTCTTTCTTGTCATTATTCCCTAAACACTATAGCATGACAACTATTCATGTAGCATTTCCATTGTATTGGACATTAAAAGGAAACTAGAGATGATTTATAGTACGTGAGAGGATGGATGCACTGAGGTTATGTGCAAATACTGCTACATTTTATAAGAGGAACCTTGAGTGGCTGTGGAATTTGGTATCCTTGGGCAATCTTGGAGCAGACCCCCTGAGGATACCAAGAAATAACTGTCCTTTTTACATTAAGACGATGGTAAAGAGGACCGGAGATTGGAAAAAGCATGTGGAAACCAACAGTCGCTTGATGAAGAAATTTGAGGAGTCTCGGGCAGAGCTGGAGAAGGTGCTGCGGGTTGCCCAGGAGAGTCTGGAAGAGAAGGGAGACCCTGACGAGCTTCTGCGGAAACACACCGTGAGTCTGAATGTTGTGGCTCATGTACCCTGAAGGCATGGACAGGAGCCCCTGAATGGAAGAATCCAAAGAGCTTTCTGCGCCAGTTTAGAGTGGAGAGGGGGTGGGCCCTGTGACTTAGAAGGCAGACCCTGTGTGTACAGGAAACTCAGAGAAAGAGTGGAAAGAAATAATAAGAGTCGGGATAATCTAGGCTGTCTAAATTAGTAATTCATTTAATTCAGAAATCCTTATATAATCATAAGTTCTCTTACATGGACAGCTTGAGGTGAGTGGCTAAGTTCTTTGTGCCTTTTATTTATATAGTAGTACTGTACTCCATATCCAGCCCTTTTTAATTTTTGTTTTTGTTGTTCATTTTGAGGCTGGCTTTTGCTAAATTGCTAAATTGACTGGTCTGGGCTTAAACTTGCAATCCTCCTGTCTCAGCCTTCCAGAAGTGGGATTATAAGCTTGTGCTACTATGCCTTGGTATTTTTGCTCATTTTATAGGCAACTGCATTGTAGTATAATGTCACTTGAAGACTTGCATGTAATGTACAACATGAAGTCTTTTCATGTTTACATGTTACAGTGACCTCAGTATTGAAAACATTGGTGATGTATGAAATGGTGTATAGATGTGATCAGCATTGTGAAAATACTCTTTTTTGAACATTTTCTGTTAGAGCTTTAATACATGAATCTAAGGGGAACACAATTGTACTGATAGAATGTGTGTTTCTAGCATGCACCACCAAGGCCTGGGTTCAGTCCCCAGTACCAAGGCAGAGGATTAGGTCAGAAAGGAAAAGCAGAGTTATGAGGCTTAATCCTTTCTTTCCTCTTGTTCTTCTGACTTTACCAAAGAGGAATCAAAACTCTATTACTGGAATTAAGATGGTACACTTTCCCATTGGCCTTTCAGGACATTTTATCAAAATTGAAAACTGCAGATTGTTTTCCTAAAATGTCAAAGGTACTAGTGAAATGCAGGGGAGAAGAGTTACAATTCATAATTATAGATGTTTGTAATTTATCCCTGAAAAAAGAGGAATTGCACAGAAATTTTCACAGGGCGGAAAACAGGTGGCTGAAAGTCTGGGCCAGGTGTCATCATATTGCTAACGTGTTCTGTTTTGCTGGGAACTTTAACTGCTCTCCCCGCTGCCTCAGGAGTTTTTCAGCCAGCTGGATCAGAGGGTCCTCAACGCTTTCCTGAAAGCTTGTGATGAGCTCACAGACATCCTCCCCGAGCAGGAGCAACAGGGGCTGCAGGAAGCAGTCAGGAAACTGCACAAACAGTGGAAGGTGGGCCCGGGCCCCTAGGAATGTAGAAAACATCATGTCCTGAATGAAGGGGGGACCCAGGGGAGCTGAGATCTGAGCACGATGAAGGGTAGAAATGTATGCAATGTTCCCATAGCTACACCCCTGTTACAAAAAAAAAAAAAACAAATGTGAATAAAACATGACCAAATATAGAATTTTGTTCTTTCAACTTAATGGAGCACCAGTCCTATAACATTATTCAAATGCTTGGCTCTTTGTTTGCTTTGGAGTGGGCATCTAATAAAGTTGTCTCAAGCTCCCCCTTTGTGAATTTGCCTTTCCTACCTTACGGGATTGTTAGCAAATCAAAAGGGACCCATATTTGTAAGAGAGTGTATATCAGCACATGACTCATATCTCAGTTCAAATCTTAGAATTAACTCGTGTCATATACTGGTACAGATTCCCCAATGTTGAGTATGATTGTGAGCTGTATATAAAATGTACCAATAAAGGATTCAATTTAAAAGAAAATCTTAGCTTTCCCAGTTCTGCTACAGCCTTAAGTGGTGTAATCTGTAAAGTAAGAGCATTAATTTCATGCAGGACTCTTATGAAAATTAAACAGAATTGCTGTGAACATGCCCAACCTAGTCAGGCTGAAAAGACTAGGAATAATCAGTTCAGGGAAAGCTCAAAGAACAAAGAGAATGTTTCAGTCTTATTGGCACTTTAGTTAGAGATGTAGTTCATCAGAAGCATGATTCTTCTTTTCTGCACCCATGAAATATAGGATCTTCAAGGAGAAGCCCCTTACCATTTGCTCCATTTGAAGATTGCTGCTGAGAAAAACAGATTCTTGGCTTCTGTTGAAGAATGTAAAATGCAGCTCCATCGCGAGACCAACCTGGTGCCCCAGGAAGGCAGTGAAACAATCATTAAAGAGCACAGGGTAGGTTTCACATCCCAAGAGCGCAGTCACACACAGGAGCTCTATTCCTAGGGTATAATAAATGTTTGAGCTTGGGTGGGAAAATAGCTTAATTACTCTCCAGTGACGGTTTGCTGGAATCCTCAGTTAGTTTTTCTATGACAGTGTAAAGGAAAGTATGATATGGTGTCTTATGAGGATTATAAAAACATTTATTGCTTACTAGACTTTCTTCAGTGACAAAGGTCCTCATCATCTCTGTGAGAAAAGGTTACAACTCATCGAGGAACTGTGCGAGAAGCTTTCAGTCCGGGATCCAGTAAGGGACACACCTGCGACCTGCTACGCAGCTCTCAAAGAACTGAGAGGCGCCGTGGACGCCACATACGCCAAGCTGGTGGAGGACCCAGACAAGTGGAAGGACTACGCTGGCAGGTAGCTTAGGGCCAGAGCCAGATTCAGGCTCCATGAGCCCTACTAAATGACAAATATTTCACTTCATGTGACACGAAGACAGACTGTCTGACCCTGCCTGTGTTCTTGTGCAACAGTGCTTCATTCTTATGAAACGATGGGTTTCAGTCAGAAATAGGGTGAGACATTTATTTCAGCTGACTCAGATGTTCTGCCGGGGGCAGAACTGGCTAATTCCCCCTCCCCTGATTTGTTACCGCCCACTCCACAGAGCAGCAGCTGTCTCTCTGGCTTAGCACCTCATCATGGCGGACTCAACTGAGGGACCTCAAGCAGCCCTCTCTCCAGAGGCTCAGGCCTTGAGGCACGTCTTCACCCTCAGCTCCTGCCAACCTCTAGAACTCAGAGGCAGCTTCCCTTGCCCTAAACTTTGTGTAATAAGGTTTCCAGGAAATATATGAAGCAGTTTGGTTGTCAGTTGATTTTCGCATTTCCATGAGTCCATTCATGGAAAATGGATCCCCCCCCCCATGCTGATGTTTTCTACCTGTCATAAGGAGATGCTTGTGTTCTTTTAGATTTTCTGAGCTCTCGTCTTGGATATCAGCCAAGGAGACACAGTTGAAGGGGATCAAGGAAGTCACCATTGACGCTGCCAATCACAGCGAGGTTAAACATGCGGTGGAAGTAAGTTCTGGGCCATTGTTTGCTAGAGGCAATTTTCTAACAAACAAAAAAGGCAAAGTAAATGTTGCCTTCTTTTTCTTTATAAAAATGAACAGATTTCTGAACACTGTCTTGAAGATAAATGCCCTTATATTACTGTGGAAAATTCAAGGGTTTTTTTTTTTTTCCTACTGTTGGTAATTGTGAGATTATCATGCAAAGTGGTGTCTCTTGTGTCTGTCACTAATGTCAGGTGAAAATGTTACACACGGGTGTGTAACACAGTAGATCTGAGAACTGTCTCAGAAAGCAAAAGCATGCTATACGTTTATGCAATCCAGCCCTGTGAAAAGCTGGGTCACAGAAAATGCAGGGAATTGGGTAAAACCTTTATGCCTCCTTTCCCTGTCATATTCAGACTGGGCTGACTCACCTTCGGCCTCCGTGAGCAGAGGTATAGTCAGATGAACCATGCCAGGGTGACTGAGCCTCAAGCCAGAACACAGCTTGTGTTCTGAGTGGGACCTGGCAGCCCTTTCCCTCTCAGCTTGGCCTTTATTTGTTGACACATGCTATTGTGAAAACACTTTCTTTTTCATTGTTAACCCTTGCTGGTCACATAGCTCTTATTAGGGAAAATATACTTCCTTTCTGCTTCAATC
This sequence comes from Thryonomys swinderianus, assembly GCA_004025085.1. Taxonomy (NCBI): domain Eukaryota; kingdom Metazoa; phylum Chordata; class Mammalia; order Rodentia; family Thryonomyidae; genus Thryonomys; species Thryonomys swinderianus. The sequence continues at coordinate 9,592 of PVIC010002782.1, forward strand.
CTCTAAGTTCCATTTTATTTCCTATAAATTATATAATCGCCTTAAATGCTAGAGGTGGTTAATGGCACCCTAGTATGCATTTAATAGGATGTTATTGACTACTAGTTTCTACTAAAGTACAAAAAAAATTTCACATCTTATAATGCAGAGATTGCCTGCTTCTGGGACCATGTTTCTTCCAACTCACAAAAAGTCAGGTAATGAAATATATCTGTGATAATTTTTAATGTTAGTATCTCATATTCTTGGTATTCTTAGAAGCACCATTGATGTAAATGAGGGTATTTCTATAAATACCTAAACAATCTAATTATGAAGGTGATTTTTTTAAAGTGAAGACAGTATTGATTTTACCCACTAGCTCCTGGCAATTGGCATCAGAGAACATGTCTTTTGAGCCCTTATGGACTCGCTCAAGGTGCACTCAAAGAGTAGAAGAAGAGGCACTGTGCTGGCAGCTGAATGTCTCTCCCCTCCACTTACAAACTTCCTCAGGCTGAGTCCTTTCCTGCTATGAAGTCCTGAGTCACAGGACTGTACTGTGTGCAACAATGGTCTTCTCTCATTCCAGGAGCTCAGAAATGCTGTTAGCACAAAAGGAGAGACTCTCAGCTGGCTGAAATCCAGGCTCAAAATTTTGATTGAGGTTTCTCCTGAAAATGAAGCCCAAAAGCAAGGAGATGAACTGGCAAAATTATCTGGATCTTTCAAGGCGCTCATGACTTTGCTCTCAGAGGTTTGCCACTTCCTCACACTCTGAGCAGATGGTTCCCTTTCCTTTGCTTGTAGTTTCACCAGGAATTCTATAAAGACACTGTAGTTGAAACGGTATAGTTAGCACACTTCGTTATATGAAGATTTTGAGCAAGGTACATAGAATGTTTGCATTAAGTTGTGTCATTTGTTGAGTGTATCATTTCAGGTTAATGATCTATATATGAAGTCCAAAGCTTATTCATCAACATTTACTTCCCTATATTCTTACTAAAAATATATCAAGCTACAGTTTTAAAAATTCTTACTAAAAATACTGTTATTTATCTGTCAGTTTAGTAATTATTCTAAAGATTAAAAACAAGGCTTGAGGCTCAGACAGACCATGGGTCAGAGCTTAAATTGGATGCCTTACTTCCGGTATAACCTTGATTTTGCCACTGGGTGTCCCTAGATTCTGACTTTCTTGCTTAAAAGACAGGGTTTAGAGAAATATCTTAAAATGACAGTGACAAGGATTGATTGTAATGATACACATAAAATGTGTTGTATAGTGCTTATTAGCTGCTAACTAGAAACAAAATAGTCAATAAAAATAGTCAATGGCTTGTCACCAGTCCAGAAAAATTCTTTTAGCCAAAATCTACTCACTCAGCTCTGTTGAAAAAAGTGACCTTTCTAGCCAGGTGTGTTCAACAGAGTGGATGATTTGCACTAAAATCTGGAATTCATGGTTTTCACAGCTCCTCATTGTATTTATTTGCCAAAAAGCATGCACCAAATTATCTTGGATAAACTCATATCAGAAGAGAATCAAAGGACAAAAAAACTAAGTCAGAGAAAGATAAACTGAAAGGCTTCAGTGGAAGATACATGTTAAAATATATGATTATCTTAATGACGAAGGAGAGAGCAAAATTTATTGATGGAACTAAAACAGGAAAAGAAGAAATCAGACAGAAGAAAAGCTAAAAATTCGGGAAAATGACAAGAAAGAGAATCTAATAAAGAACCACATAATTATTGATATTTTATTTAGAAATACCAGAAGTGCACATTCAACAAATACTTCTTTTTCTTCTCTATGAATGTTTTCCTTATTTAAGATTGACTCAATTTTCTTAGGAGGCAATGCTATAATTAGGTATTATTCGTGAGATCATAATTAAAGGATCCAGAATACAAGATATAGAATAGGTACAATTTTATTTTCTTGCCCTGACTGCCAAGTACAGCAGGTTTTGTTTGTTCCTTTTTTCTTTCTAGAATAGATTTTTAATTTATCACTGAGCATCAGATCAGATTAAACTCTCAGTTCCAATAAGTAGCTGTGAAGTTTGATAATCATCAAAGAAGCCTCAAAAATAAATGAAAGAATAAAAATTAGAGATCTGTGAATATACTTGTAGTTGTTGAGATAGACTTTATGTATGTTCTTAGAATATGTAAGATTATACAAATTCATGGAGATAATGTTGATCAAAGGACAGAGGAGCAAGTTATAAGATGAGTCAGTTTTAGAAATCAAATGTACAACATGCTGTGTATACAGTTCATAACATTGTGCCATGTGTTTGAAATTGATAATGTAGAACTAAACTGCTTGTGAACACATGCACACACACAGACACACACACACACACACACAAATGAAAACCTGGGAAGAGATGGATAGGCTGACTGGCTTGATTGAAGAAGTCAGTTTACTATATTTATATAAAATATATATGTTATATATAGTATTATATAAAATATAAAATATATAATATATAATATTTTATATATTATATATATATAAAACCAGCATGTTGTATATAGTAAATATTCACAATATTATCAGTAGTTTCAATTCTTGAAAAGCTTACATAAAATTCACTGAATCATACAATATGACTTACCTTCTTTCGTGAAAATCTAGGTTGAAAAAATTATCAGCAACTTTGGGGAATGTGTTCAATACAAAGAAATAGTAAAAAGTTCCCTGGAAGAATTAATTTCCGGCTCTCAGGAAGCCACCGATCCAGCTGAGAAGATCTTAGACTCTGACAACCTGTTCGAAGCACAACAGCTGCTGCTTCATCACCAGGTAGAGATGCCTCCGATGCTTGTGTGGAAAGCTCACTTGTTACTGATAGAACCAGAGAGCTAAAGAGGAGGGACTTGACGCATGGGCTAGGGAAGAGGAAAGGGGAGGAACCCAAACCAAGGTGAATGGTTACAAAAATATGGTGCTTCTGGTCTCTGCTCTCTCTGTTAAATATCTTGCAAGACACATCCCCAGAGGGATTTGGTGAAATCAAACAGTTCAAGGCATACCAAGGAAAGAAAGCCGATTTAGCTATGAAAACATGTGTAAAGTTAAGTTATCCTTTTCCTAACATAGAAAATCAAAGGAAGACAGATTGCTTCATATTTGAGATGATGAATTTCTTGTGCTTTTCTTAAAAACCTTTCTTAATTTGCAATGTTGGACCCACTTTAGTTTAGGAAATGAAATTTATTTGACATGTCAGACTTTCCAGGTCAGTATTGGCATGTAAGGAATTAAAACTAGAAATGAAGGAACTTCACACACACACACACACACACACATATATGAAATGAAAACTAGAAATGATTGTATATGTACATTGTAATAATATATAACTTACGGTGCTGGAGAATTAACTTAGTGCTATAGTGCTGAACTATATTCCCAGCTCCTAATAATAAGCAATGTTAACCAGCTTATATTTTTACAAAAGGGAATTGGGTGTTATAATGCATACATAAATGGAACTTATTATTTATCAAACAATAGAGAAGGAACTATGACTCAAAACATTTTAATGATGAAATAACTAATTTTATATGTGGCAAGACAATAACTGATTTTACACATGTGTAAAATTAGAAGTTACATTTAAAGTACAGTATTATAAAATAGCATCTTCTAGGCTTCATAATTGTAAAAAAAACAGTATAAGAAATTAATTTTTAGTATTACATTTGATCTCAATCATTGTAAAATTTTTTTTTTTGAGACAGGGTCTCACTTTGTAGTTCAGGCTGGCCCTGAGCTCACTATGTAGCCCAGGCAAGCCTTGAACTCAGCAATCCTCTTGCCTCTGCCTCCCAAGTGCTGGGATTATAGGCGGGAACCCCCATGCCCGGCCATTATAAAATTTTTATTTAGGTTTCCATTTAAGTTAGACAAATATAAGATTCCAGATACTAGTAACAATTTTTAAACCTCTTCTTTTTTTAATTGAATTCATTATTGGTACTTTTATATATAGCTCACAATCACACACAACATTGGGGAATTTGTACCAGTATATGACACAAGTTAATTCTCATTTTTACCCACATCCCCATCCACCCACAAACCCCTACCCCTATATAAACCTCTTCTTATATTTCTTGGACCATATGCTTACTTCTGTGGATGTATATACTTTGTGAAGATATATAATCTGTAAGTCTGAGATTTATGTACAATTCTGTTTGAAGACTATACTTCAGTAAAATATTTTCATTAAAATGCAGCTTTCTACAAAACATTTTAGAATATTTGTATTGATCAGCTTTCCTGTTGCTGAGCAAAATTCTTGATACACACAATGCATAGTGTGGGGAGAGTTTGTTTGGCTCACAGTTTTAGAGGGTTCAGTCCATGGTTGGTTGGCTCCAAGGCAGAAACATAGAGGAAGAGCACGACACAGCAAAGCTGCCCACCTCATAATGTCTTGAAGCAGCACTGAGGAATAGTACCAGAGAGGAATGGGCAAGGCACCAGATACAGTTCAGTTTTTCAGGAGACACCTCCATGACCCATCTAGATGTGCCCAGAAGTGTGTTGTCCTAACCCTTTAGGCAGCTCTCAAGCCAATTAACTGATAGTCCATTTTAACTGTTACAATATTAATGTCCCAAGGAAGTGTAACCCTCACAATGTCTGTATTTTCCCAGCATTGGTGATGAAGCTGGAATTGAGACTTTGGGTTTTAGGCTGAAAATGATTAAGAAGAATCATAACAAATGAATTGTTAAATTCTTTCTGGTATATTGTCTAAAATGCCAAATATTTACAAATATGTATACAAAACTTTAAACCTATGTTATTTACATTGTTTGCCATTAAAACAGAATGTTTATAAATAATGCCTACTTTTGGTTAATTCATAGCTTCTGTTATTAGTATTTTAATTGGTAGCCTTAACTTTAAAACACAGGCCCACAGTGCATACGCCCATACTTTTCTCTGCTTTTGTTGAGTATGGGCACCTTGGCCCCATTTGTTGAACTAGAGAGTAAAATTTACATCCTTCTGTTGAACATCTGCTTTCAGCAAAGGACGAAGATGATCTCAGCAAAGAAGAGAGACCTGCAGCAGCAGATGGGGCAGGCAGAGCGGGGAGCAGGTGGGCTGGCTGACCCGGGCAGGGAGGAGCTGCAGAAGCTGGAGAGAACCCTGGCCAGTGTGGAGCAAAGCAGGGAGAGGCAGGAGCGCCGCATCCAGGTAGGGCTGAGTGAGCAGGGCCTGGCTCAGGAAAGGCCAAGGCTGGCCTGACTCCTGGATGCCTCTCCCATAAGCAGGAGCAAGGGCTGGTTTCAGCCTCTGCCACTCTCATTGTATTAAATACCTTACATGAGTTACTTGTCTTAATCATCACATCATCTTCCTGAGCACATGTCAATGAACACATGTCACAAGTTTGGTGTTTAAGAGAAAAGACTGTACACAGGGATGCAGCTCAGTAGTAAGATACTTCCCTACCGTTGGTGGGTCCTTAGGTTGTTTGAATAAAATGTTTGAGTGTGTGACCTGATATCCCACAGCCTTGATAAACAGTAGAGCCAGGATTTAATCTGCACTTGTCTGAATCCAGAATTGTGACCATATCATTACACATCCTCATGAAATCCAGGAGCCATGCTTTTTGCTTTATTGTGATGCTGACCCATTCTCTTTAACAAAACTGAGTTTTGGCCACTTTGCCACATGATTTTAAAATAGATTTTGAATTTGGCCAACTCAATTCACTCTTTCTCCTTCTCTGTCTCTTCTTTGCCTTTTGATGAGATTGAAGTTTCTTTTTTGCCATTCACCTACCTTTTCAACAGTATCATTAGACTCGTAAGATGTTATAGCTGGTGGAGAACTCAGAAATCATCAATTATCTGTTTCTTCTTTGAGTAAATGAAGATATTGTGATTCAGAAAGAAATTCTTACAGAAAACACTAGGACTATCTTTCTCCAGTGTGACCATGAAATTCAAACTGAGAGCTCACCAGAGAACTGGCAGTTTAGAAAATGATTGAAGATATGGCAACATTTTGTGATATTCTCTGATAATTTGTAACATGGAATGTATATTTTTTTTAAATTTAGGTCACATTAAGGAAATGGGAGCGATTTGAGACAAACAAAGAAACAGTGGTCAGATACCTTTTTCAAACAGGTTCTAGCCACGAACGCTTCCTGAGTTTTAGCAGTTTGGAAAGTTTGTCTTCCGAATTGGAGCAGACAAAGGTATCTTAATATAACCATATGATTCTTTGATCCCCATTTTTTTCAGATAAGAAAATGCTATTTCTTATGTTATTCATTGAATCAGTATTTTTATTGATGATTCACTCTGTTCAACAGTGAGAAACTAGTAGATTTAAACGTTGAAAACTGACAGAACTTTTCATGCAAATGGGGAATGGCTAGTTCCATAATGAAGGCAGAGATTTTGGAGGCAGTTTGGTACTTGAAACTAAACCCTGAAAGACAGTCAAAACCAGGAAAAACAGAGTTTGGAGCAGATAAGAGACACTCCTTGAAGGGAGAGCAGCATGTGGTATAAAAGTGACAGACATGGGATTCCACATTGTAAAGTGGAATAAGGGGATGTGAGTTTTCAAGTTAAGTTAGGCAACATCACAGTATCTCCAAAAACCTAAAGCTATGGCAGCAGAGCTGGAGCCATTGAAGAATTTAAAGAAAGCCAGTCACGCCTTTCACTCTGTGCTTTAAAAGTTCAATTTCTAAACAGGTGTAGAAGACTGATTGAAAGAGTAGACGACTAATATCTTGGAATTCAATTAAAAAGTGTATAGGGTAGTTATGGGCATAAATAAGGAAGACAGGGTGGTACTCAGCTCTTAGACAAATATGAAAGGCATCTGTACAAGTTCACACCCATGAAGGTAGGTCACTGACTGGACAGAATGAGGAAAAAGAATATGAAACACAGTTTTGAGATTTCTGGAGATAATGGGTTTCATGGGAATCTTGGGGGTACTCTCAGTGGAGAGAGATAACTGACTCAGTTTTGGAAATAGGTAGTTTGATGCTCCAACTGGGCATGAGAGATACAATGTTTAATACTACGGTGCGCTCAACACCATAAGCTCAAACACCTTGGTTACTCAAAGCAGTTGATGCAATTGCATGAAGCATTCAGGTTGTTCAGTCTTATGGTGCTGTTGTGCCTGACCACGGATTATAGAAAAACTGACTGAGCATAGAAATGGATTAGACTGTGTGTAAGAAAGAGGCTTGTGTGCACTTTTTCCCCAGCTTTAGCAAGGAAACCCTTCTGCTTACATTTTCTAACAGGTAACAGCTTCTTTTTCTCTCTCTTATTTTTTTCTCCTGTAATTAATTTATTGAGGAATTTCAGGTTTTAGAAAGCCCCAGACTTGGTGCACTAGAATTTTCAGTGTCCATTTAGATGGAGCATTGTTTTCTTTGTAATGTTTAATTTTAATTACCTTGTATATTAAATTATAGCACATGTATACATTTTGAAAAATGTCTTTGAGTTAATTTTCCTATATGTTTCCATCTATTCTCCTTTCAGGGTTCCCAACTCCATTTGCACAGGTCCCTTTGGACCAGTGTGACCATCAAAGAAACACAGGGGACTTTTTAGTCTTATTCTCAAAATTTTCCTTAGCCCATTATCTTCTATATGTAGAGACTGATTTAACATGAAATAACATTTACTGACTCTACAGTATATGTAATACTTGATGTTTATCATCCTTTGTCATCCTCAAAACAGTTCTAAGAAACAGACATCACTCTTCATTGTACACAAGGACATGTAAGGCACAAAATGATTGATGTACTTTTCCAAGATCTCTGGATCTCTATGTGATGAGGTTGAGCTCAAACCCCCAAAAGCACAAGGCAGAGTCTACATGCTAAACTTCTACCTTATATTTTCATGCACAAACTCAAGCACAATCACTGCTTTTATACACTAACCTACAGGCATACATCATCCAGAATAGTTGTGCTCTCTTCTCTGCCCACCTACCACGTTGATTACCACTTTTATTCCAGCCAACAGCCCTTGAGAACCTGAGGTGAGGAATTGGAGGGCCCTCTGTGTGCCGGCACGTGGGAGGGTGAACACAGCCAAGGTGCCATTAATCCTCACAACGAGTCATTGTTTTACTGTTGAGCAAAGAAACATTCAGAGTTAGGAGGCTCAAGGTCACTCAGCTAGTGAAGGACAGAGCCTAGGTTCAGCTCTAGACCTAAGGCAAGTTACTTCTTTTCCGGTACATCATGCTGCCATTCAGATGTAGCGATAAGGCTGTACAGTTGTTATATTTTTATTTAATTTGATATTGTTTTTTATCAACATCATTCTGGTTTTTGGATTCCTCTGCAATGTCTTTCTCCATATGTAACTCACACAAAACATTCCAAGACTGAATGTCAGTTGTTACATATAAGTCAATTATGTTCTGTTGATTTGCAGGCCATTTTTCAAGTAATATTGCTATTTCTATGAGGCTCTCTGTCTTCAAACAGGAAGTGCTAAGAATTGTCTCTTATTCTATCTTATATGTTACTTAAAATAATACTGGAGATGCTTTGAGTGAAAATATAATTTTTTTTTTTTTGAGACAGGGTCTCACTTTGTAGTTCAGGCTGGCCCTGAGCTCACTATGTAGCCCAGGCAAGCCTTGAACTCAGCAATCCTCCTGCCTCTGCCTCCCAAGTGCTGGGATTACAGGTGTGAGCCACCATGCCCAGTGAAAATTGAATTTTTATAAACATTTACATTGGATTTCAATTGAGGAGAGGAAAATTAATCAACATATAAATTCCTGAGATTTTATTACTTGAAAAGAAATGAGACATCATTTTTTTTCATTCAAGATTATTATTGAAATTACCTTTTCTAATTTAATATTCAGCATTATTTATTTGTCAGAACTTGGGTAGCATCAAGTTTATCAGTGCCTCCTACATACTAATTAACTTTTGAAGTAAAAGACCTCAGAATTGTTAAAAATAAGTAGGTAGAATTAATAAACTATTTCCCTCAATTTTATATGAAGGATATAAAAATGATAATTAGTACCTGCCAGAGTGTAAGGCCTTTAAAAATAAATTTGCTAATGTAAAGTTGAGTACACTCAAAGAAATGCAATATAGACTACATTTTATAAAAAGGAACCTGAAAAGTCATTTACCAAAGTGGAACAACTAATTATTAGCAGTCCTGGGATTCTTGTCCATGTCTGAGTGGTTCAAAATTTACCTTCTTCCCATAATGTTATATGTACATAGGAAAAAAATAAACTCTATGGGCAGTAAACCAGATCACATCTCCTACCAGATAACTGGTAAACAAAGTGCATTTATTTGAATAGGAAAGATGTTAAATACTCTTTTGTACTTAGGTTTCTTTAAACAAGTCTTTCTATTCATTGACCTCTAAATCTGTCATCTCTATGCAGTCAGTCACCATTGCTCAAACCAAAAAAATAATGTGGTAACATTTTTGTGAGTATTGTCAGTAACAGTGAAGATAAGGAAGTGGTTGTGTAAATACAATGAAAAAAAGTAACAATGTCCAAATAAGGAGGTCATGCGAAAATAAATCTGTTTTATTGTTAAAGAACGGTATGAAGCCATTCATTCATGTGTCCATTCTGGAGAAGACTGTGCAGTATAGGCAATTTACTCAAAGGTAGAGTTAGAGTGTAAAATGTTCATCTAATAGTTATGATATTTTTCCTAGGAGTTTTCTAAGCGGACAGAAAGTATTGCAGTCCAGGCTGAGAACCTTGTAAAGGAAGCTTCCGAGATACCACTTGGACCCAAGAATAAGCAGCTACTTCAGCAACAGGCTAAGTCAATCAAAGAACAAGTCAAAAAATTAGAAGACACACTTGAAGAAGAGTATGTGCTTCACAAGTCCTAAGCTTTCTTCTCTGAGATAAAGTTTATTGCAATCTTGCCTGTGTCTTGTACTCAAAACAGTCTTCTAAAATCTCAAAGTGTCTATGTATTTCAGCATGTCTTGAGGAAGCAATTCACAATTCAAAACAAACAAACAAAAAGGATCTTCAACACAGGAACCAATGCCTATAGCAGAAAAAGAATATACAAGGAATGTGGGCTTTGCATCTTAAACTGATTGTATTCACAGGAAAGCCATATCTACTCAGTTCTGTGGCCTTTGTATGCTATAGAGGGAATCTCAACAATAACTAATGCTTAACATATTTTTATCAGGTTGTTCTGCTATTGTTAGAAGAAAGGAGAGTTATTTTGACAGTATAGATTCTAGGCCTAAACATCCTCACATCACATAAACTGCATGTCTCCAACTCAAAGCTCTTGAGCTTGATTACAGTGCCTCAGTATTCAAATTGCCATGAATTGTTACACTATTTCCAGAAATTAACTTCAAAAGGTTTATTTTATTTTTAAACATTTGATGTTTATTCATCTAAAAATAAGTATCTGACCTCTTGATGAACTGATATTTACGTGAAAGAAGTTTTAGCAGCTAAACTTACTAGGATGTGGCCAGTAATTCTTCAAAATAATACAGATAAACATTTCTATTTAATGGCAAATCAATGACACATAACCTATTATTCTTAAGAAACAGGTTACCATTTCTATGATGGATTTTAAACTGTAAAATGTGTTTTTAATACCATGAATGCCTTGAAATCAGCATTTCAAATTTGTTTAAACTTTAAAATTTTGATGAATATTTTATTTAAATTGTGACTTGAAATTTTGAATACTTCATACTAGATACTCCCCCAAATTCTATGGCAACAGTAAACTTGGGGTTTATCAGAAAGGAAGGTACTTCTATAAATAATTTGCATTTGAATATTTTATCTAAAAGTTTGCAGTATAGTATTATAGAGCTTGCATTTCCAATATAGCTGAAAACATTAGATACTTCCAGGATATAAATTTGAGACTGTAATACTATTTGACAATCAATAATGCCATTATATTTTTCTTCATGTCTTCAAGTGCCTTTTGGTTAACAGGGACATTTGTTTTATTTTTAAACCCAGGGATTTACCAGCTCAATGATACACTATCTTATTCTTTCTCTAAACTGAAAGCCATATTCATGGTTGTATATGCATAGCTAATATAAATTGAGAATCAAGAGTTGAAATTGTTCACTAGATTTGTTGGGTATAAAGCCTACATTGTCTAAAAGCAGTTAGGGTGCTCATGCACAAGAGTTTATAAAGTCTCTTGGAATCAGTATGATAGGACATCTATGAAGAGCTGAAGTGATAATAGATCATAGGGCAAAGGCTTAGTTGTAACAAGGAAGCAGTTCCCACCTTCAGCATGGAATTCAGACCACAGGCTCCATTCTCATTCATACAGTTGGGTTTACACAGATCAGCATAAAGCAGAATGGCAGGATCTCTTCCTTTAAGGGCAAGGGGAATGTGTCTGTACAAACAGGACTGTTAAAGCACAGTGTGCACCGGAATCTTTTCTGGCGTAATTTATCAAAATAAGCCATGACAACTACTGGTCACGTGCAGTTTAATTAGCTTCTACCTGATTCAGACGCCTTTGAACCCAGCAATATTTCATTCAAAGCTCAGTTCTATCTGTCACGCAGCCTCAGTACTGCCCCACTAAATCTTCATTCTCAGAAGTTAGGAACTTGAGGGCTGAAGACTACTTAAATTGAGTGTGGTGTTGTTTTTCTGTTCAAACATGTTCAACCTGGAGATGATCACAGATAGAGGAAAATGTGTTGTTGTTTTTTTATTAAAATACTGCATCTTTATTCAATTTGGTTAATTTTAGTATTAAAACCATGGAAATGGTGAAAAACAAGTGGGATCATTTTGGCAGTAATTTTGAGACCCTGTCCGTCTGGATAACTGAGAAGGAAAAAGAGCTCAATGCCTTGGAAACTTCGTCCTCTGCTCCGGATGTGCAGATCAGCCAAATCAAGGTGACCTGCTCACACATTGTTTATAATCTCTGTCTAGCTTTTAACAACTCCTTTCTTACATTATTTTCATCGAGGCTATTTTGTCCCAGGACAAGCTTTTCATTGTTGTTTGACTCTATTAAAAGTAAATTCACACAATACACCAGGCTAACAGGGTAATACTTTATAGATGTGATTATGTATTAATATTGTCTGAATTATGCATTCTGAGTCAATATTGTGTGCAATACCATTAAAATATTTTTATGGTTACATTATTCTTTTTCTTGATTTTAAATTAATCCACATGGAGATCTCTGTTGATTTATTTGTACAACATGAAATGTAATCATCATTAACCACTGTCCTTTATAAGAACTATCCTAGTATAATGGATTTAGCTCTTTGGGAAGGATACCTAGAAGAGAAAATAGATGGGTCATATGAAATTTTTAATTTTAGTTTTTTAAGAAATCCTCCCACTGATTTCCATAATTCTTTTACTAATGTACATTTCCATCAATATATGAAGGTTCCTTTTTCACTGCAGCCACGCCAGCATTTGTTATTCTTTAACTTTTTGAGGATTGTCATTCTTTCTGGTGCAAGATGGAAATTTGGCTTTGTTTTAACTTGCATTTCTCTGATGGCCAGAAGTATTAAACATTTTTTCATTTATCAGCCATTTGCAGTTCTGAGAAGCGTGCATCCATTTCACTTGCCCATATCTTGATTGGGTGTTTTATTTTAGGTGGGCTAATGTTTTTGGAGTTGTGTATATAGTCTATATATTAGTCTTCCATCAGAAGAACAGCTGGCAATTTTCCCCACTCTGTAAGTCATCTCTTTGCTCTACTAATTGATCCCTTTGCTGGGCAGACACTTTTTAATTAGATGTGATCCCATTTGGTGATTCTTGCTGTTATTTCTTGTACAATCTGTTTTGAAAATCCTTTCCTATACCTACAACTTCAAAATGCTTTACTGTTTTATCTTCCAGTAGTTCCATGTTTGTCTTGATGTTTATATCATCAATCCATTTTTATTTCATCTTAGTACATGGTGAGAGGCTTGAGTCCAGCCTCAATTTCCTGCTATCAGATTCTCTTCCCAGAAACATGTGTCAAATAGACTGTCATTGTCTTTCTCCCAACATATGCCTTTAGCCTCTGTCAAATATCAAGTAGCTGAATGTGTCTGGGGATATTTCTTTGTCCTCCCCTCTTTTCCACTGATTCACATATCACTCATTGGCAAGAGACATGGTACAAACAAAGAGCACAATAAAGAATGGGCAGAAAGAAATGAGGGGAGGGACCTTTTGCAAATGGAAAGGGGACCAGGAGATGAAGGGGAAGGGAACAGGGAGAGAGCAAAAAGGGAATCCATAGAACTAAGATATGCCACCATGTACACGAATCTGATAACCTCAATGAATATTAACATTATCTGTCATAACCATGAACTAAGAATAATAACAACGAGAGTGAATATGGGGAAGGGGGATGTAGAGGCAGAGGGAGGGAGGTGGGTGAGAAGGGGAAGGGATTTACAAAAGCAGCAAGCTGTGTTTGTACGTGTTCCAATTCTCCAAGGTCAATGTAAACATCCTGTCCTACAACCATGTACTGAAACAAAACAAAACAAACACCGCATCAAATATCTAGCTGCAGTATCAGCGGTGTTTACCCTCACCAACCACAGGAACAGCGTGGAAACTTGCTTTCTGTAGGTGAATCCGTCAGACCCATTTGCTCTACTGTTCGTGTCAGACTTGGAGCCCTTGGTGGAGATGCTGTGATGTATCAGCTCTCCAAACTCCCAAAATAATCGCGTAGATAATTACTGCTTCCTTCACTCAAAACAGTTTAAGAAAAAATGGACTGAAAGAACTGGGTTGGAATTGTTCGTCTCTTACACCACCGCACACACCACACATTTTAAAATTGGATCTCTTCATTTCCTTTCTGAGCTGCTTTTTCCTTTAGGAAGGGGAAACCCTTTGCCATTTCATGCCATTAAATATAGTGAAATAAATGCCAGGAGAGGAAACAGTTCGCACTGTGACTCAGAGCAAGCGATTGCTGTGGGCCGAGTGGGAGGTGCTGTGCCGCTCAGCTGCCTGCCCACACCTTTGCGGGTGAAGGTGCGCAGAGGAGGCGTGTGTGGCCTGCTGCCTTCCGCGGGCCTTGTGAAAGCCAAATGCCCGCCCATAGACAGTATTCATAATAGCTCTGCAATCTGTGAAATCGTCTTGCAAAGTCGCCATTCTACCTTTTCACTAGATTCTAAGAAAAAAAAAGAGGAGCGTACTTCAGGACTGCTGGCCCCAGAGTTTCTTCTTTGAAAAAATTAACAAATACTTTTAAACATATCCTTTCTACAGTTCATTCGCTGGTTTTTGTCAAGCTTTATTCTAGAACTTCTGAAATGTAACAATGATCTAATGTCCTCTCATTGTTACTCTTTAAGAAAAGTTACGATCACGTGTTTTGTTTTTTTTAATATATAAATATTGCATTGTGGATTTCCTTATCTTCAGGTTGCAAATATGTTTTAATATGTCTGAAGTGACCTTTTCAAATTGATCTAAAATATATTAAATGAATAGAAATACCAGGCAAAAGATACTTCTTATTGCTAAGCAAAGACACAGTGGGATACACTTCCCTCTAGGAGGCTTGTGTTCTGCTTCCAAACAGAAGGCTAACTTGTAGGGAAAATCAATTATATTAAAGCAATGTGTTGTGATAAAGATAAATCCCTAAGCTTGTTCCTCATCCAAATGTGTTTCCTAGTCCTAATTTATATTGATAAATGATAAGAATATATACTGGATCATCTGTCACCTTCTCTTGGATGAGATCTTTGTTGTTATTTTTTATTAATACATGTTTGCAGTACATAAGGATTGCATTCCTTGTGGGGAATTGGTACATGAACCTTACATATGGTAATTCCTGTTTGTCCCCTTCCCCGCTTCCCCCCCACTTCCTCCATCTCTTGATCCCTTTCCCACTGGAGAAAGATCTATCTCCCTACTTCCTATTGTCTCTCTTTTATTTTGTTCTTTATTTATATCTTGGGTTTCTCGGATGAAAGTTTTTTTAATCACAATCTAACAATCTGATTGCATGGCATGTGATTCCGAACTTACTAATGACAAGTATTAATCTGAGAACTAAGAACTTTGTTCTTAATTAAGATTGCTTCACTGATGTGTTCCAAGGACCTAGCTCAATTATGAATGCATAGTAGACAGTTAATATGCATTTGTTGAATTTATGAGTGATTTTTCTAAAATAATATTTTTTTAGGAAAAGGAAAGGCTGTATTTGGGCTCACCCAACAAATATTTATCAAATATACCGCAGTAACCACACTTTTGAAAAATAAAAACAGTAAGTCATGTTTACCAAAACACCTGAAGTAAATTATTTCTGATGGTCCTCTGTAGACAAGTCACAAATTTGTTTTTCTCTCAAGGTAGTGTAGTTCCATATAAACTATTGAAAACTAAAACTCTACTTGAATTTTTGACACTATTTTGACAAAATGATTTCCTTCTTTTCCTCAGAGAACTAATTTTTACTTTCTTACACACAAATAAGCACTATGTTTTTGAGAGGTACTCCCCTCCCCACACATGCCCATGCATCCTTAATAGCTAGTACTTTCCCTGATGGCCTATATTGAACTGTCCTTCCGCTTCAGTAAAGTGATAATACATAGACTTTTTCTTAGGAAGTATTTAAGTAATAAAGAAAACAGTGAAGTCTCAGGTTGGCAGCAGGAACATCCTGTACAGATTTGTCAAAATTTAAAAGCTCAGGATTCAACCTTAGACTTAGTATGCTGAGCCTTGAGGAGGGGGACCTGCTATCCCAATGCATTATTCTATGTTTAGAAACTACCAACTGAGAGAATAGGTGACAATTTTGAAAAGAGTGGTTTTAGGTAGGAATACAATAAAAAAAAACTACTCAAGTTTAATGAGATATGAAATACTCAACCATATTTAGAAAAACCAAATGAATGTGAACATTAGAATTTCTATGAATTCCTGGGACACATGGCTTTCCCGGATCTGTTGCTCAAAATGCTTGATTGCCACGATAAGGAAATAATTCAGTGTGTCTTCAGAGATACTGTGGTAGTCACAGGAACATTTTCTTGCTTACTTCTTTGCACAGGGGTAGATATTTCACATTCATCCCTACTCAACAAGCACCACCAACCGCAGTTTGTATGTTGCAGACACTGCACATCCTCCCTTCCCCAAGAAGGTTAATAAAAACAAGGTGTTTTCTCAAAGGTGATTTCCAACCCTCTGAGTATGCTCAAATGAGAGAAATGTTCCTGGTGTTTTTTTCTCTGTAGATAATTATATCATTTCCCCAGGACATCTTTTCTCAGTCTATCTTGTAATTTTCTGTGTTTTAAATATTTATTAGATCACACTTCAAGAAATAGAAAATAAGATCAGCGGCATCACTGGACTAGAAGAACAAGCTCACTCTTTTGCCCAATTTATTACCACTGGAGAATCTGCTCGAATCAAAGCCAAGTTGACACAAATAAGAAGATACTGGGAGGAACTCCGAGAACATGCACAGTGTCTGGAAGAAACAATCCTTGGGCATTTATCTCAGCAGCAAAAGTTTGAAGAGAATCTTACAAAGGTAAGTAGAAAACCACGCATGGAAAAGTTACATATTTTACGTGTTTATAGATTCATGCAATAAATACTCCATAAATAGTGTCTTAGAGAAAGGATGCCACTATTTGTAGACTATTTATTGAGAACGTCATAGATGATGAGCAAATTGTATCAAGTTCTCAATGATAACTAAACTCATAATTATTTACATAGTGCTTAGGGGAGATATAAAAATGTCATCATATATGGTGTCCAGCTTAAGACTTAGTTTTCCATTCAAATGGGACATAATTGATTTCAGATTTTGAAAAAATACACTTTATCATCACATCGAAAGTTATCCATAAAAAGTGGGTATGCTGTTTGCTCAGTAACATATTTTGGCTGTATTATATCTTCTCCACTATTTTTGTGTGGCACAATTTTTTTTTTCAGATCCAGAAAACTGTGTCTGAATTTGACGATAAACTTGCCGATCCAGTTAAAGCATGTTCTTCAGCTACAGAAACATACAAAGCTCTCCAAGAACATATGGTAAGAGTTTGCTTCAACATTTCTGCTTATTTACCCACTCAAAAATTTGATAACTCTTACTTGAAAAGAAAGCAGAGTAAATGTTTCTATGAAAATTGTAATTGGAAAGATTCTTACGTTAGTTGAGAAAGTAAATATAACAAGTGAATTCACTTCTTATAACATAACATGTAAGTATCTAAATGTTTCATTAAAATTAAGCAATACTTATTTAAAATATACTTTTTATTAGGACCTATAATATTTTCAGAGTATAGCTCTACTAAACTCTTTTGTTTTTGCCAGCATTGTAAATTTTAAATGTGCAGGAAAAATATGTACATTGGAAATCTAAGATTTTAACCCACTACATTGAAAGGTACAAAGGCATATGTCTTCATGACTGTTCTCAGTTACAAAGGTTGACATTTTTATCCACTTTGAACTGATGATCATTCTGAGTCTTTGGCAGGACAACAAACAGGAGGCTATCTTAGAAATTTGGAAAAGGATAAAACAGGGAAAAATCAAACACATGAAACAATAAAATGAACCAGCTTAATAAATAAAACTATGTGCATTATCCCTCCTCTGTGTGTGTGAAGATATGCACATATGTACAACACAAGGGGGAAGCTGTGCCTGAAAGCAAATTATCAACAAAGGCCCATTGTGAAGGGGAGGAGGATATGTATAGTTTGGATATTTATTGTGAAAAGGCATTTTTAAACATGTCATTTTTAATCTATAAAATGAGGAAATATAGAAAAGTAAAACTGGATGAAATTTATTTTAAATACAACTAAGTTTAGAGTAGAAGTTAGAATAACAGTCTATTTTTTCTAATATTTAGTTTTCAGAAAAAATCTACAAGGAAAGTTACATCTTGATTTTCTCACCTGTAAAGTGGAAAATAATGAAAAACAAATCTCTGGGGGTCATTATGAAGATCAAATAATTTAAAACACATATTAACCACATTCTGTGGCACTTATTATTCTTACCATGGGTTCCTGACAGTAGCTACTTCAGCCACTAATCTTTCTGTATATTTCTGTAGACATTATAACTTGTGCCATACCTCTTTTGTAAATTTAAAGTAGCCTTTAAATAGCTATACATTTTGTATAGGATAAATACTTTCTCATTAATTACTTGTATGGTTAAGGGAAAGTAGAAACCATTTGGAAGAATAGGACATTGTTGTTTGGGGAAAATCTCCCAGTCTCTCTTTTTATTTCTACATCCATGAGTAACTTTCTCTTCATCTTTCCTCCACTCTCCTGTAAATCATAGAAGAAACAGTTTTGGTACCATTAGTATTTGTTGTGACTGAGGGAAAAATTTTGTGATGATGGCACTCAAAGGGAGCTCATGCCTCTGTGTTCATGCACAACTTCCAGTCTAGGGTGAACCCCTTCCCTGCAGTTGACTGCATTTCAGTTACTGTGATCCACTGGAGGTCAAATACATTAAATGGAAACTTCCAGAAACAGTCATAAGTTTTAAATACCTTTTATCACAGTGTATCATTATAATTGCAAAAACCTAGCATTTGTAGGGTTGTGTACTACCTGACATCGTGCATCTGCAGATTTTCTTGGAGCGTATCTCCTCAGAGTGAGAGCCTCTGCCCTATCCTCTTGTCCTCTCCTCAGGATCTTTCTCAGGCCCTGGAGTCTCTGGGCAGCACAGTCACTGCCTTCTCAGCCAGCGCCCGGAAGGTGGTGAGCAGAGACCTGTGTGTCCAGCAGGCCACAGCTCTTCAGCAGCGGTACGAGGACATGCTCCAGAGGGTGAAGGACAGACAGGCTGTGCTGGAGGACCTGCTGGCTCACTGGCAGAGGTGAGCAGTGCAGTATCTTCTGAGATACTGCCACAATGAAATAGGAAATCCTGGGTGAAATACTTGAAGCAATAGGGAAAAAATCATCCCAGAGGTAAAATATATGAACTCATGTTTCTACACGAGGGAGATCTTCATCCTCACTATGAAATGGAGTTTACTGAAAGTATAAAGGATGTAAATGCGTCTTCACATGTTACATAGATATAAGCAAGGACAGGTGCAGGTGTGGAAAGAAAGGAATTCTGTATCTTCTTATCTAGGGATGGCTCAGCCAGCACTGGGTCATTCAGTGGTTCCTGTCAGAACTTTGGGCAAAATGAAAGCTCTAATCTTCTAACATGGTGACTTGAATAAAATTGTTTCTTGCCTCATTTTCTTTAGGCTAGAGAAAGAACTATCATCCTTTCTGACCTGGCTAGAGCGATGTGAAGCCATAGCCAGTTCCCCAGAGATGGATATTTCCACAGACAGAGCCAAAGTGGAAAGTGAACTTCAATTAATACAGGCAAGTTCAAGTCAGTGTGAGGAAGGAAAATGAAAGGCTTTTGCTATGGCTGCATTGTCTTTAACATAAATAAAATGCCTCTCGTCTCTGTGTCCCAAACTCCTTGCTTTGCTTTTATGATCCTTGAAGCATCATGTAAGGTCCAAGTTTTAATCCCGAAGAGAGCAACCCTTATGTGAGACAAGTAATGATGAGACCTTTCTGATGACTCGATTCTGTGGTGCATCATAAAATTTCATAACAATGTCTGGCATTTGAATGAAACTGATTTACATGGCTGGAAAGCTGAGAGGAGGGTCAGCAGAGACAAAGATGAAATGACATTGACTGTCTGTTCATCTTTAGAGCAGAAAGTAGGTGTGATCTCTCCACTTTTGTATCCATATAAACCATTGATAATAAAAAGGATTGATTGACTACAGTGCTAGCAGTCCACCATGCTAGACAAGCACTCTACCACTGAGCCACATTCCCTGCCCAATTAGAATATTTTTAAGAGGAAACTGATTCAATGTAGAAAGAAGTAAAAATAATGATTATTTTTAAGCAACATAAAATGTGAATGAGCACAAACATGGATGAAAGTAGAGAGACAAAGATTACTAGTTTGTTATATTCTTGAAGAAGCAAACTTTTTAAACCAAGAAAAATATTTAGGTATTCATGAAGCTGTAGAGTCAGGTACTGATTTCTGGAAATTAATGGCTTGCTCACAGTGATTCCATCTATGCAAGAAAATTGAATAGGAAAAATTGCTTCCAAAAAGACATTTACTATATTACAGATTTAAACTCTGTCTTCATCAGGTTTTATCGTAAGTTTAAGAAGAAGCTTGGGTCTTTTTGTTTATATAATTACTTTTCTTAAAACTCTAGCAGAGGTGTCCTGTAGCTTATCTTCAGATGTTCTTCCTCTTTGACCTTGAGGGCCTGCCATACCTCTAGTTCTCCTGCTTTTCTAGTTTATGAAACATGGATTCTGCATTTATCCTCAGAAAGTCCCTTCACTCTGAGTGGCCAGAGTACACACTGAGCTGCATTTCCAACCCTTTTTATTTTGGGACAGGCTCTTGCTAAGTTGCCCATATGGGCCTCAAACTTCTAATCCTGCTCTCTATGTCCTTTACCCCTGGAGCTGGGATTACAGGTGTGGACCACAGCTCCCATTCAGTCTGGTTCCTGCTTCCTTAAAAACACATACAGATCAGGAGGCAGAGACAGGGGGATTGCTGAGTTTGAGGCTTGTCTGGACTACGTAGTGAGCTCAGAGCCAGCCTGAACTACAAAGCGAGACCCTGTCTCAAAAAAAAAAAAAAAAAACCCACAAATACAGAGTCTGGGCTGGAGGGTTAGCTCAGTGGTTCCAGTTCCTGCCTTGCAATCGCAAAGTGCTGAGTTCGATTCCCAGTAACCACATACAATGCTGGGCATGGAGACTCATGCCCACCAGCAATCAATACCGCATACCACAGTGCCTGGCGTGGTGGCTCACGCCTGTAATCCCAGCACTCAGGAGGCAGAGGCAGGAGGATTATTGAGTTTGAGGCTTGCCTGGGCACCATAGTGAGCTCAGAGCGAGCCTGAACTACAAAGCGAGACCCTGTCTCAAAACAAAACAAAACAAAACAAAAAACATACAGAGTGGCCCAAGACAGGCAGTCATACCCTCTTTTCTTAAAAATGACAAAGCACAGACACAAAGATATTTGTGTTATAAAACTTTGCTCTTCCACATGTCTGTATTGAAACTGAGTGGACATGAGTGACAGGGCCACAGAATTCTGTCACTCCCCCACAGCCAGACAGGACATCATCTGCCAAGCTGTGTCCTGCAGAGGCCTGGCCTTGAGATACACTTTCCCACCTTCCCATGCCTCTTTTCTGTGTTCTACGCAACCTAAATCCCATCTGCTTTGGCGTCTTCCCCAGGCTGGGTACTCCTTTCTTTGATACTTTTAAGGACTTTACTGTGTCTCACATGGACCTCATTAGAAAGGGAAAGAGACAATTTGGATGAGCATCTACTATCCTCCATGTCACTCTCTTTTATCATCGCACTTAACACTGTTTTATGTTGTACCTATGTGTTGAAAATTTTGTATTTTACCCCATATTTGGTCAAAGCGACAACTTTTATGACTTCATAGCACCAAAGAGAGTCCATGAGTGACTCAATTTAAAAACTAGTACTTCTGTTGCACTTAAGTAAAATCAAGGGCTCTTAGGTTCCCCAAGTTTGGCCAAATATAAGGTCTAAACCAAGAGGATTGCTATGTTCTTCATATCTAGAATTCCTTCTCGGTTGTCTTTAGCTACGCAGTGATCCTGTTTAGTTTTCTTCATTTCTCTTCACCTGTTTACTTTTTTCATCCTGGGAGAAATTCACAACTTTCAAATTTACCTACCTACCGGAAACTTGTTCAGGTTTGTCTAGCATTTAAAAAATTGCACTAATAGGGCCAGAGATTTAGCTCAGTGGTTCCGGCACCTGCCTCACAAGCACAAGGTCCTGAGTTCAATCCCGGTAACCACATAGAATGCTGGGCGTGGTGGCTCACACCTGTAATCCCAGAATTTGGGAGGCAGAGGCAGGAGGATTGCTGAGTTCCAGGCTTGCCTGGGCTACATAGTGAGCTCAGGGCCAGCCTGAACTACAAAGCGAGACCCTGTTTCAAAAAAAAAAAAATTGCACTAATAATGAAATGAACATAGACGAAAACATCCAAGGGAGCTGCTTATGACTGTGAATGGGTTTAGTCTTTGTTTCTTGTGTTTTTGTTATCCATAATGTGAATATTAATTTTTTTTTGAGACAGGGTCTCGCTTTGTAGTTCAGGCTGGCCCTGAGCTCACTATGGAGCCCAGGCAAGCCACCACGAACTCAGCAATCCTCTTGTCTCTGCCTCCCGAGTGCTGGGGTTACAGGCATGAGCCACCACGCCCAGCACTGTGGTATGTGGTATTGATGGCTGGTGGGCATGAGTCTCCACACCCAGCATTGTATGTGGTTACCGGGGATCGAACTCAGGACCTTGAGCTTGCGAGGCAGGTGCTGGAACCACTGAGCTAACCCTCCAGCCCTGAATATTAATTTTTTAAAAATAAAGATTATTTTTAAAGCTCATAGAAAAAAGATGAAGTGGATCCATTTCTAAATCAAGTCACCTTGGGTGATGAGTTCCATTGTCCAAGAAGGTTCAGACTTCAGGCAGCAGCCCCTGGCGTGCCTGGCCTGGCCCTTGAGACGCGCTGGCTGAGGTCTGTGCTCTGTTCTGCTTCCCTCAGGCCCTGCAAAATGAAGTTGCCGCCCAGGCCTCCACCTACAGCAGCCTCCTACAGCGAAAGGAATCACTGTTCTCAGTTGCTGCCAAAGACGATGTGAAAATGATGAAACTGCATTTGGAGCAGTTGCATGAGAGATGGAGGGATTTGCCACAGATAATTAGCAAAAGGTCGGTCCTAAAAATTCTTCTAATATTGCTCATTTGTTTTAAAGGGGTGAGTGTATAGATTAAGAAAGAATAATTTTGTTTATTTTTATTTAACTCAGCTGTTCAGAGGGTAATTGCAGAGTGGAAGAAAACTACTTTGTCATTTTTAAAATCAAGTTCCTGACAAATGACCAACACCAGTGATCCTCAATTCAAAAGTTTAGCTTTACACTGGGGAAAATGATGAAAGCAACTGAAGTTTAGAGTATTTATTCCTTGAGCTCTTTGTGAACAGGAGAGCAATGGTAGATGAAATTTTGCCTCACATGATAATTATCAACTGGGAGCGTTTTATAAACATCAGCTACTTCACTGCATTCCAATATAGATCTTGGAGAGAGCAAGCAGAATTGCCATTACAAAAATGGAAGAGAAAATAGATTTAATCTTAATCAGACAATTAACAGTTATCATTCATAGCTTTCTTATTAAAAGCAAAGAGGATTCTCTCTTTAAACTTGTACTGATTACCAGTGTGATCCTGGATGAGCATTCGACCTCCCTGACTGTTTTAAACATTCATTCATATCACACATACCTACTGAGTTTATGAAATGAAGAGAGGATTCCTCTATGGGTTGTGGATCACTCTGCTTTCATTGAGCTGGTATTTATTCCAGTGTTTATTCTCTCATTTAGTTCGTCAACCAACAAAAGTTTATTAGTACTAAGAGCTAGCACCACATCAGATAGTGCAGCATAAATATAAATGGAACTTGGCCTTAGGTATTTTGTAGGTCACTGTGGGGGTGAGAAGGAAGCAAATGAGAGGTGAGCCCAGAGTATTACAGGAATAAGATGAAGAGGGACGTTGGCATAGGTCCAGAAAAGGATTATTGATGCCAACCCTTGAATGATGAACAATTTCCTACAAAACATAAAAGTTCTAAGAAAGAAAGTCAAGGACTTTTAAAGTGACACAAACATGTGAAGACATTCAAAATATGATATGTGCATGTAAAGATAATGTGCAGATATTTAAGGATTAAAATGTTGAAGTCAATTTTAAAAAGTAACATGCACAATTAAAATGTGTCAGTTGTATGTTAAAAGTAAATAAAATGAGGCCGAAGGGTTAGTTCAGTGGTTCTGGAGCCTGCCTCACAAGCTCAAGGTCCTGAGTTCAATCCCACCACATACAATGCTGGACATGGAGACTCACACCCACCATCAATCAATACCACATACCACAGTGCCAGGTGTGGTGGCTCATGCCTGTAATCCCAGCACTCAGGAGGCAGAGGCAGGAGGATTGCTGAGATCCAGGTTTGCCTGGGCTACATAGTGAGCTCAGGGCCAGCGTGAACTACAAAGGGAGACACTGTCTCAAATAAACAAACAAACAAATAAATAAATAAAATAAAAATGATAAAAAGCTGCATTCCAAATACAAACCACTAGAATAAATATTAATATCTGACTAAAGTGTTATTGTAATGCCAGCTTTTGATTCTGACCTCCAATCAACTATTCTTAATCAAGTTATTTATTTACTGTCCATACATGGATGGATCCCTGACCATAGCCTGGTAACCTGTCCAGGTACTGGAAACATGAATAAAGTCCTTGCTCTTATGGAATGAAGGATGGGCTGGAAGAGGGTGGGGAAGATAAATGTGTAATTAAACAGAGGGAGAAACAAGCGTGCATTAGGTGGCGCTAAGTACTGTGAGCAGAGGGTAGTGTGGCAGGGAGCACAGGGCAAGACTCCCTTAGCCTGGGTCGGCGAGCAAGGCCTCTGTGAGTGTGGCACAGGGAGCTATGGAAACCAGAGACTGTTGGAATGAGCTGGGATAGGGTGCCACACAGAGGGAGTGCCGGGGGATGGGGCACAGTTGTATCAGAGAAGACCGGAGAACCAGGTGATGTGGGATCTCTTGGTAACCGCAATCAGGATTTGGGGTTTTGCTTTCCCGAGTGCAGCAAGGAACCGCCCCAGTGCTGATACGTGACAGCATGATCAGTGCTCCGATCCCATCTCACCATTTCTGAACTTGCTTTCAGTAGACAGTAAGGAGGCAAAAGTGGAGGAAGGAAGCTACTTAGGAGCTGCTGGAGATGGTGGGGACAGTGCGAGTGAGGAGAAAAGCATAGGTCTTCATTACTGTAACACAGTACTCAACACTCACACAAAAGAGGAGAGGTATCTAAAGGGTTCAGTCCATGAAGCAGGAAGAGCATGGTGGGAGGGCCTGGAGCACGAAGGCTGTTCACATCATGCTCATCAAGAAGCAGAGGGAGAAGGAGACAAGGGAAGAAGACACCCTCCAAGGCAGGCCTTCATGGCCCAGCATCAGCCCAGCCACAGAAGCAGCACATCCAGCTATGAAGCCACAAGTGGATGAGTCTCCTAATGAATCTAACACTTCCAGAACGCAATCATCCTTGAAAGCCCCACCTGTTAATACATGAGACTTGGAGGGCATTTTAGACTTAGACCCTGACAGCACAGAAGCTATGTACATGGTAGTGGAGGTGCTAGAGCGAGGGGAATGCAGAGATGGAGGTGGGGTTGAAGGAACAGATGTGAAAAGTGTAACTCCATTAGGGCATATAGCAGTCATCTTAACTCAGATAGGGCAAGTCATGAGTAAAACAGATGTGGAGGAGCAGGAGTGATCAAGAGTTCTAGCTTGTTATGGTGTGTGATGACATTACGTTTGCCCTGGAATAAATTTAATTCCAAAAATATATCACCAACTCTGCGTTCACTGATGAAACACTGACTCCAGAACCTCTCTCATGTAGGATTAATTTCCTGCAGTCTGTGGTTGCTGAACACCAGCAGTTTGACGAGTTGCTACTCTCCTTTTCCATGTGGATTAAGCAGTTTCTCAGCGAATTACAAACTACATCTGAGGTCAGCATGAAGGACCACCTAGTGGCTTTTTCTCGGCACAAGGTAAGACACAGTCTTTTCACACTGAAGGGACATTTCCCCTTTTTCATTCCTAATAGCATGGATCTGAGCCTTTTCCTTTGTTTGATAAGGTTGGCTAGGGGGTCTGTTGATTTTGTTAATCTTTTCGAAGAACCAACTCTTAGATTCGTTGATTTTTTTGTATGGTTCTCTTAGTCTCCATTGAATTAATTTCTGCCCTGATCCTTATAATTTCCTCCCTGGTACAAGCTTTGAGTTTGTTTTGCTCCTCTTTTTCTAGTAGCTTGAAGTGTAGCATTAGGTCGTTTATTTGAGCTTACTCTGTTTTCCTGGGGTAGGCATTTACTGCTATGAATTTCCCTTGCAGAACCACTTTCATTGTATCTCATAAATTCCTATAAATTATACTGGGATTATCATTTAATTTTAAAAACTGTTCACTTTCTTTCCTGATTTCCTCTGTGACCCATTGGTTGGTCAGCAGAAAATTATTCAATTTCCATGTGTTTGTGACAGTATTGGGGTTTCTTTTGTTATTCAGCTCCAATTTCAAGGCTGACAGTATACAGGGGATGACCTCAATTCCTTTGCACTTACTTAAACATGCTCTATGAACTCGTATGTGGTCTATTTTGGAGAATGACCCAGGGGCAGCTGAGAATATGTATTCTGATTTTATTGTATGAAACACTCTATAGGCATCTGTTAAGTCCATTTGTTCAAAGGTTTGGTTCAATCCAAGTATTTCATTTTTGATTTTTTTTGTCCAGTTAATCTGTCTAGTTGTGATAGTGGAGTATTGAAGTCCCCTACTACTATTGTATTACTGCTTCTCAGGGTTTTCATAGCTGTTAATATTTGTTTTATATAGTTGGGTGCATTGGAATTTGGTGCATAAATATTTATGAATGTCATCTCTCTCTCTTGGATTGTTCCCTGTACAAGGATGCAGTGTCCTTCTTCGTCTCTCTTAATCATTTTGGTTTGAAATCTATTTTGTCTGCAAATAGATCAGCTACTCCTGCTTTTTTGCAGTTTCCTGATGCATGGAGAATTGTATTCCATACTTTTACTTTCAGTCTGTGGCTTTCTTTCTGAATTAGGTGTGTTTCTTATATGCAGCGTATTGTAGGATCTTGTTTCTTAATCCATCCTGCTAGTCTGTGTCTTTTAATTGGCCTATTGAGTCCATTAACATTAATGGTTATGACTGATGTGGCCTGGTTTATACCTGTCATGGTGTTATCCTATTCTCATCTCTTTTTTTCTTTCCTTTTCCTGTTTCAATTCAGTTTCGTGTCTTGCTCACTAAATTCACTCTGCTAGGTCTCATGAGTTTATGACCTTCATTGTTTTCCTCCAAGATATTCCTTAGAATGTTTTAGAGTACAGGTTTTGTAATTGAGAAGTTCTACAGGTGTTCTTTGTCATGAAAGTATTTTATTTCTCCATTGATCTTGAAAGATAGTTTTGCAGGATACATCAATCTAGGTTGGAAGTTGTTTTCCTGCAATGCCTGAAACACTTCCCTCCAGGCTCTCCTTGTGTTGAGCATTTACACTGAAAAATCTGCTGTGATCCTGATGGGCTTCCCTTTGTATGTGTTTTTTTTTTTCTTTTCCCTAGCTGCTTTCAGTATTTTGTTCTTTTGTTGGATATCTGGAACCTTGATAATTATATGCCTGGGTATAGACTTTTTAATGTCATGGGCTTTTGGAGTCCTGTATGCCTCATTTATCTGTATGTCCAATTCTTTTCCTTTTCTTGTGAGGTTTTCTGCTATTTATATATGTAAACATGTTTTTTTTATGTCTTTTACACTGTCTGCTACTTCTTCACTGACTCCAGTCAGCCTTATTTTATTCTTCTTTGAGTCATCTAGGAGCTGTTGGATTGATCTCTCATGGTCTCTTGCCATTTTCCATAAGTTATTCCTTTCCTCTTCATTGGCTGTGAGCCTGTTTCCCGCGTCTGAAATTCAGTATTCTGCTTCATTCATCCTACTTTGCAAACTTTCATTCTCATTTTTGATCATTTTTGATCACCTGGACCTCTGCTGGAAGCTCTTTATAATGTTCCATTGCTTTTGTTAACTGAACTTCTATGATGTTCCTGAACTCTTCTTTAATGAAATCCTTCACTGTGGACAGCATCTCTTTTTCCATCTCAGAGATCAGTTCTGATTTCCATTTAGTAGACCTGCTTTTGTTACCAGTTCAGAGCGTCCTGGAGATTGAGCTTCATTTTGCTCTATTTCCCTTTTCCCTGCATTCCCCTGTGTGGTGATTTTTGTGTCTGTGTTCTTGAATTTTTTTTTCATTTCTTTTGTGCTGGCAAACACTGTAAATCACTGCACAACCTAAGTGGTGCTTACCCAGACTCATGCAAACAGGAATAGTGCTCCCATAAGGCTTCTGGCCTGAGTCCAGTGGTGTGTAGGTTAGACTTGCCTGGGGTGGATGGATATCCCAAGGGGCAGCTGGCCTGGGTCCGGTGGCAGGCAGGCTGCTTGCAGGTGGCGGAAGTCACTGGGCGGCCTCCACAGTGCTTACCCAGACTCGCCTGGGATGGATGATTCCTGGGGCAGCTGGGCTGAGTGCAGTGGTGGGCCAGGTGCTTTCAGGTGGCAGAAGTCATTGCATGGCCTCTGTGGCACTTACCCAGACCCACCAGGGGTGGATGGAGGTCCCTGGGTCCGCTGACCTGGGTCTGGTGGCAGATGGGCTGCTTGCAGGCAGTGGAAGTCCATGTGCAGCCTCCACTGCACTTACCCAGTGACGGTAACGTTTTTATTCATATGAAAATATTTTAAAAATTAAACATCTGAGTCCCAATATTGTGTTACACAGTTAAGCAGATAAAATCACTTCGGAAATGATAGATTAATAGCACTTAGAAATTATTTTTTGTAGCAAAGCAAATGATTTTTAGCATAAAGTGAAAAGAATATCCATTTTTAAATTCTCCAGTATTTTTTGATCTGATACTGAAAATTAATACACAATTCCCTTGCTTTAATGATATGATTTTTCTGAAGTATTATTTAGCTTGAAAGTGGTATAAAATTTACAACTTATTTCCATTATTAATAAATCAATTATTCATATTATCTATCCCGGTATCAAAAACCCTTTAAAAATCAGACACCAATCAGCAAATTGTGAGAGATTGGTTTATAAAATATTTAATCATAAAACATTTAGCATTTATTCAGTATTCAGTCTATGCTAGGTTTGCTAACTTACTTGATAAAGCCAAAAGCAAACTTTCTTCTGTCTTCAGGATAAGAGAGAGTTTCAGAGTTTGGAGGAAGGCAACCAGCTGCCCCAGTTAGGCCCCTGCTCTCCGAAGAGCCTCTGGGAGAGAGAAGTGTGGCTTGAGAGATAACTACACCTCAAGGAGGTGGTCCTTGAAAACAACAAAAAAAAGATCCAGCATCGCAAAACTGACCAGAAGCTCTAAAAAGACACACTTCTCAAAAGAGCAGTGAATGAGCTTACAGTATGTGTTCTAGAGCAAAAGCTCAAGTCCAGGAGGTGAGGGTCACTCACATTGAGGTCATCTACCTATATGGCCACTGCGACTAAGATTGAAAGAGGTGATAATGTTTCTTTAAAGGCAACGAAGCTGAGATTGTTAGCAGTTTTCAGTTAGATTTAAAAGTGATTTATGGTGAGTCACATTTGTTTGTTGTCATCTGTTTGTTTTTATTTTTGAACTAGAATCTAATTATGTAATCTCTACCAGCCTGGAACACATCATGTAGCCCAGGCTAGCCTCAAACTCAGTATCCACCTGCTTCAGCCTCCCATGTGCTGGGATCACAGGCTGTGCAACCATGTTAGGCACAGTCCTATTTCTTGTATAGCTGTCTCACATAGAACGCAATTCTGATATGAAACTAACGCATCTGGTTTGTGTTTTAAATGAAATATATAGATGACCAAAATGGGAAATATCAGGAATAGTTCTAAGAGGTTCACTGCAAACGACTTTGGGTACCAGAAGGCCCATGGCACTAAACGTACACCGTGGCATCACACAGCCTGTGGACCTCTATGCCAGCAGCCCCGGTGTACCCAGGAATCAGTAACTCCCTCTTGCCTTCCAGGATCACACGGCAGAAATAGAGAACAAAAGGAGAGAATTGCAGAGTCTGCAGGGTCACTTAGCAAAACTGGGCTCTCTGGGCCGAGCAGAAGACCTCCATCTGCTCCAGGGCAAGGCAGAGGACTGCTTCCAGCTCTTCGAGGAGGCCAGCCAGGTGGTAGAGAGGAGGCGGCTTGCCCTGGCACAGCTGGCAGAATTCTTACAGCACCATACCTGTCTGTCCAGGGTGCTGCACCGGCTGAGGCAAACGGTGGAAGCAACTAGTAGCATGAATAAGAAACAATCAGACTTGCTAGAGAAGGACCTAAATGATGCCATTCAAGATGCCAAGATGCTGGAATCTGCCGCCGTTGGTCTCGACGGCACCCTCACCAAAGCCCAGTACCATCTGAGGAGCGGGCAAGCTGGGCCCAGAACATCCGGCAGAGCCGCGGCAGATCAGCTCTGTGTAGAGCTGGAGAAGATCCAGAACCTTCTGGGAACCAAGCAGAGTGAGGCAGATGCACTGGCCCTGCTGAAGAAAGCATTCCAAGACCAGAGGGAGGGACTGCTGAAGAGCATGGAGGACATCGAAGAAAGGGCCGACAGAGAGCGCCTCAAGGAGCCCACCCGCCAGGCCCTTCAGCAGAGGTACAGCAAACTGTGCGAGGCCAGTTGTCTTTTCTGTCTTTATTTGTTCTCAAATTTGGCACAGTTTCAAGAGTGCTATAGGTAGCAACTTTTTTTTCTTAAGTAGTTTGAACATAAAATTAATGTTTAACCTGACATACAAGGAATACCATGCATCCTATAGCTTCCTCAGGGGATGTTCTGAGGTCTTAGTCACAGGAGAGCTCAGGTCACACTATCTGTGAGCAGTTGTTCACTGATAATGGAAATTATGCATTTTCTGTCATAAGAACTATACAAAGCAGATGTGTATGTAGTTCCAGCAGGAAATATGTCAAGGAGTTTCTCCCTGGTGGATACAAGCAAGCGCCTCACCTGGGCAAAGGCTGGAGCATGCTCACTGATGGAGCGGGGTGGCAGATGTCTGAGAAGAGAAAATGGGATGCAATGCTCTCTCAGTTCTCCCTGTAGAGTGTGGGGCTCTGAAAGGTAAGGAGTAGCCACCTGAGATCTGAGTTCATTCATGAAAGGTGAAGCCAGCCAGCTTGGAGGAGGGGCTTTCCATAGCTCTCCCCAGTCTGCACAGGGCAGAGAGAGGGCAGGGAGTGTATGTAAGCTGGGCTGGAGTTTTGTCAGCTAAGTTTAATGGAAAAGAAAAGGGTCAAGAGTTAGCCTGCTTAGTAATTGTTTTCCATCACCATGGACTGAGTCTGGGGTCCTTCTCACTGAGTTATATCCCCAGCCCTTTTTTATTTTGGTATTTTGAGACAGGGGCTCAGTAGGCAGCTAAGTTGCCCAAAATGGGCTTCAGTTTGGAATTCAGCCTCTGGATTGCTCAGATACAGGCACCAGTGTGCACCACCATGCTTGGCTTTTCCTAGGAAATCTGATAAGTTATTTCTCCCCTAACACAGTTGGTTTCCTTTCAGTCCTCTTTTCCCCACTGACAAAACCTCATCCCCTTTCCATGATGCAGAGACACACTCTATTGATATGTCTCTACTTGATATGGATATTCTTGTCCTACTTGTCCCTTTTTGGCTAGATTCAAACATGAAGCCAAAGTATTGGTTAAATGACAGTGGAGTTAATATCTGGCTGGGGACTTAGCTCCTGAGGTTACATTTCTTACGGATAGTAAGCTTCCTATCTCACCTCACAACAGATTTCCAAAATGGGGGAAGCCTCTAGAGTAAGGAGATAGCAAGGTATCCAGCATCACTCACTTACAAGTTGGTAGCAGCTTTGGCACTTTGGGTCAGCATGGCCTCTCTGGACAGCTGAGAACATGCCACAAAACACCCTAGAACTGTCAGAAAGAGCCTGAGCTGGGTACACGTAGGCCATGAAAGTGTTTCAGTGAATTGATGAGTTTATTAAATTCTTGGCATCTAAGGATAAAGACAACCCCTTTCCACAGCTACTTTCTTTGGGAATAAAATGGGATAATACACATGTTACTATGCAGCTATAGCACTGTCTCCAAACACAGGAGGACAGTGGCTACCTACAAAGAGTCACTTTTTGCAGGGGCACAAATACCCATATATTAAGAACAAAAAAAAACAATTTATCTCATGGTAATATTTATTAATATAGGTAATTAATATTTTTAAAATAAAGTTGTTTAGCACTCCATAAAGCTATTTCTATCTTGGAAGAGATAACCAATTTGGAAGTATGGTCGTTACATGGGTTGGACCTCATGACAGAAGCTTTACAAATGAATGATCTTGCAATAAGAATTCACCTATGCAGTTTTGAGGTTAATCTTAGTCTTAAAAGTCTTACACTATCAAAGCAAAAGGGAATAAGCATAAGCATAACAGAAGGTTCTGAGTGAAGAGTAAGAACAATCACTGACATTTTCTGAGGTTTAGCCTGAGTCTTCCTGCAAAATTAAAGGCACCTTTATCAACTGCTGTGCATCAGTTACTGCATTAAAAGTTTTTCTAGCCCCTTAAATGTATTTGCTGCATTTATCATGTTATCATAGAGAGAGGAAATACTACACTTCACTATCTTGAGTGGATTAACAGTGAGATGACATTTTTAATTCTCAGGCTGAGAGTCTTTAATCAGCTTGAGGATGAACTGAATTCTCATGAGCATGAACTCTGTTGGTTAAAAGACAAAGCCAAGCAAATTGCTCAGAAAGATGTGGCTTCTGCTCCTGAAGTTGACAAGGAGATAAACCGCTTAGAAATCAGCTGGAATGACACCAAGAGACTAATTCATGAAAAGTGAGTCAGAAATGCCCTGGTTTTGTTTTTAATTTCCTACGAATTTTGTCACATTGGGCCACTGCTGATTTTGCAAAATGTGGTTCAAAAAGTACTTTATGCTATGTACAAAGGCTTTGAAATAAAATAAGACTATAGTGTATACTGTTGATGGTTAGTATAATTAAATTTTATTCTATGTAATTATTCTCTTATACTGTGACTTCTTGGAGATTGCCCAGTGTTCAGTGAACAAAAAAGTCTAAATTTATTAGATCATTGGCCTATTTTCTTTATCATAAATGATGATGTATAAATATTATAATTCTACCTAAACATTGGTGCCCACAGATCTGTTTCTAGGAAAAATCACCCTAACATGTATAACACATGTAGAACTGCTTGATCAATAGCACTTTATTACTATAAACAAAAAGAACTTATTTTGATAATTTTCAGGGTATTCATCATCATGACAATTTACTGCATTGTGATGAGAAAGACTCCTATACATTTTAACTGTCAAGCTGTATTTGGTTTGCTTTTTCATTTTTTCATTACTTTTATTCCTTGCCCCTAATATACGCTATTATGAAATAATTAAAACAGCATAAAAATTTAAAACAACAAAACATTTGGGTGACTCATCTGAGGTTGAGTTGTTGAGAACATATGTTGCTTCCATTTTGTCACTGAATTTATAGATTTTGTTTTAATGCCTGTGTATGTTCTTTATCCTTTAAAAAAAGCTGTTTTGGGCATTGGTATTAAGTACATCTACCAGCAGTATCATTTTGACCTAGATGGGGGAAATATGGCTCCACCATCCACCGCTGAACACATGGTATCCAGGTCCAGTCACAGGGAAGGAAGGCTCTTCCATGCTGACATTTGACACTAAGCAATGTGCTTTCCTTTAACCCTTACAGCCAAGGCCAGTGCTGTGGACTTATTGACTTGATGAGAGAATATCAGAACTTGAAATCAGCTGTCTCTAAAGTCCTAGAAAATGCCAGCAGTGTCATTGTAACCAGAACTACTATAAAAGATCGGGAGGATCTTAAGTGGGCATTTTCCAAGGTAAAATTCAAAATGAATTTGAATTAGTGTACTAGTTCATGTGTTTTCATGCACTGAGTAACTCTCACGCAGAGTCTCTCATTAGTACATTTAGGTGTGGGCAATTCCTGCTAATAGCTCAATATTTTCCTAGGAATTCTGATATATATATGCATTTATATATTATATAATATATATATAAATTAATTCATATCATTAATTTCTACATAAGGTCAACTATTAATTACACTTCTTAAAGGTGGCTGGCTTTACACTTTTGCCTTATCACTATCTTACTGATTAAGGAAATACTTATATCCGCAGCATGAAACTGCCAAGAATGAGATGAACTGTAAGCAGAAAGAGCTGGACAGTTTCAGCAGTAAAGGCAAACACTTGTTGTCAGAACTGAGAAAGATCCACAGCAGTGACTTCGTCTTGGTGAAAGCAGACGTGGAAAGCACAGTGGACAAGTGGCTGGATGTAAGAGCGCTCTTGGAGAACGTGCCCTAGGGACGGCTCAGTGGCTGCTTCTTCAGGCAAACCTCAGGGCAAAGGCTTAGGGCCGTGAATTCCATTCGAAACATGTAGTGTTAACTGCAAAATAATATTCTGAATAAAGCCAGTGTTCACTGAAGTTAGAAGTAGAAAACAATTACTTGCATTATTTTATGAAAATGTATTGATAGATTTCTGGATTCACATTTGTTTGCTTTGCACAATGTAAATGATTTTATTCTTTAGTCTCTAGAATTATGGATAAAATAGAGTAATTAAAGACAGTGCACAGAATATTAACATGGACCTTGATCCTCTAGAATTCAACCTAATAATGAGTTCTACTTTTGTATACTGTGAAGCGTTGGCCCCTTTAAACTGCATCCTGTTAGATGCATGGCTTCTGTTTTCCACCCTAGGTGTCTGAGAAATTGGAAGAGAACATGGAAAGGCTGAGGAAAAGCCTGTCCATTTGGGATGATGTACGTTCAAGTAAAGATGAGATTGATGGATGGTCAAACAACTCCCTTCTGCAGCTGGCTGAAAATATCAGCAACCTAGACAACAGCCTCAGAGCCGAAGAGTTCCTTAAAGAATTTGAGGTAAACTGAGGATGCCTCCATGTGGAGCTGGGGATATCGCCATCTACAATATGAAAACATTGTGTGGTTTTTTTTTTAAGTTCTCTCTTCTTTTCAAAGAAGTATTCCAAAACTATAAATTATCTTAGTAAATTAGCCATTTAATCAGATATTGGAGAGGCTTTGATTACTTTTTTTTTCTTTTTATCATGTCTTAGCAGAGGCTTTTATTTAAAGTTTTAGTAGAATGATAAAAGTGCATGAAATGCTTACTTTTTCCTATCCTTGGAGGGCATGGCACTGTCCTATTTGAAAACCAAATTGGAATGTTTTTAATTGGTTAATATCTAATACTTATTTTCTTCATTCCAGAAAGGTCATGGATTGTTTAAAATATGTTATTAATTTTTGCAAGGTTCTTCCACTTCTTTTCAGAAACAAAAGAAAATTGGAGATTTTTTCCCAAGGAAAGTTTCTGGTCTTCTATAGCTTTAGTCACTAGCTCATTTTAAACTCCTTTCACTCCACTTATTGCGTTCATTCACTGAGTCCTTCATTCGTCAAATTCTTAATGAACAACGACAATATATCATGCACTATTTTTCTACAATGAACACACAGACAACACATCTACCTTTATGAAACTTATATTATTTACATCACATTATAGGTGATGTGTAAAATGTCAAGTGGTAAATTGGGTTGTGGTGGACAATTAAGCAGGATACCCAAAAGGAGAGTGAGGAGAAATGTGTGTTTCACAAAGCCTATGATCAGCTGTGCTCTTGCTGAGGGCAGAGACTTATTCACACTGTTTCCTCTGATGCCCAGTGCTATACCAGGCCTTAAAATCTGACTGCTAAGAACTAGAGATTTAGCTCAGTGGTTCTGGCACCTGCCTAGCAAACACAAGGTCTCTGGTCCAATCCTTGGTAACCACATACAACAATACCGAGCATGGTGACTCACACCCACCAACAATCAGTACCACACACCACAATGCCGGGTGTGGTGGCTCACGCCTGTAATCCCAGTACTCAGGATGCAGAAGCGGGAGGATTGCTGAGTTTGAGGCTTGCCTGGTCTACAGGCTACTTTGTAGCTCAGGGCCAGCCTGAACTACAAAGCAAGACCCTGTCTCAAAAATACAATAAAAATAAAAATAATCTTTGACTGCTAAATGAGTGAATGGCCAGTCTGAAAACAGGCGAATGAACTATGTCACCCAGTACTTAGTGGTTTTTGACTCATATAATATTCAAGAGAAATTCTATGATTGAATTCCAACTTCTAAGGGCAATAAGAGCAAAAGGAAATGATCCAGATTCGCAGTCCATCAGGAATGACTGATCCTGCAGTCTCTCCGTTGCTATCCCTGACACTGATGTGATCTTACTGTTGAACTTTCCAGCTCTTGGCGCCCGCACTGAGTCGCCTTTATACCAGCTCACAGGCTGTTAAGTTTTCAGGAGTTCTGTAGGAGTTACCACAATCATTATTATAAGTTAAATTGTAAATGAACTAACACTGAGGTAAACTTTATTAAAAAACAGAGGTCAGGCCTGGCATCAAGCTCAGTGGTTAGAGCCCTCCGGGCTCTGTTTCCAGACAACAAATAAATAACTAACAACAAAAGATCAACAAACACTCAAAATGTATTGTTCCTAATTATTAGTCTACATGCTGCTACCGTCTGGGCCCCAGAGTCACGGGCACCTGTCCCTTCTGGACAGGTGGTAATGAGACACTGCAGAATGTGTGCCTCGGTGTGGTCTCAGCCTCAGTGTCGACTCGATGTCACAGCTGAAAGTCCTGTAAAAGCTGTAGCATTCTGTGGGGAAGAGCCGCAGCTGATTTTCTGACCGCAGAAATCCAGGGAGCCAGGGCACCTCCGCCCCACATTCAGGGTGACCAAGTTCAGTCCCTCAGATGTGGGTCTTTTGCTCACTAACTTCCTGCCGCGTCTGATAAAGGCAGAGCCAGCCCAGCACCGCTGGGTAGTGCCCTCCACAATGCCCTCCCTGAATGCAGGTCAGGAGGGGCGCCTGGCAGTGTTGCATCTGACCCTCACCGTGTGAGCAAACTGCTTTCTCATATCAAGGCACCAAGGACTTCACTTGCGTCCAAAAGTGTCAAAATACTATTTTTTAATTGAATTCTTTATTGGTACATTTTATAGACAACTCACAGTCACACTCCACATTGGGGAATTTGCACCAGTACAGGACGCAAGTTAATTCTCATTTTTACCCATAGCCCTACCCACCCACAACCCCCCACCCCCTATATACATGTACATTTTTTCTTTTTAAATCATATTTATTCTTTCCCCTCATTACTCTCCCCTACCACTTTCCCCTTGAATATTTCCTATTTCACAAAATCAATCATACATCAAAATACTATTTTTAAGCTAAGACAGATAACTTATTTACTGTTTCCTTGTGACCTCGAGTAACTGATTAAGTCTACAAGTGCCCATGTCTAATAATGTTTCTTGAATGGGAGCCAGCTGATTTTAATGAAAGGGACCACCAAAGGTGAACATCCTGTGTGTGCTAAAAACGAATAACAAAACACCAGTCATGCTTAAATTCCCAGTGGTTCTGGTTCCTTCCTGAGCTGCCTGTGAGTGTGCCTTTGAAATGAGTCCTGTGTGCCACATGCTGTCTGCAGTTGTTAGGCTCCCCTGATGTGTGTTTGCTTTGAGCTGAGAGCAGTGCTGCCATGGGAACTGGGCGTAGAACCACTAACAAGCAAGTGACGGCCTCTGGAAATCCCCACTGGCTCCAGGCTGTTGGTTGGTGTTTAATTTTTTCCAGGATCTTTTTTCTAATAAAAGAGGATGGGGAGAAAGTAAGCTCCACATAGGCTCTCCCGTTCCGAGTGAACATTAAATGCAACGTTGTCCACATTCACAAGAACAGCCCTCACCGGATGAAATGGACTCTTTCCTACACCTGCTTAAGCTCTGAGCCTTGACCGTGCCGTTCGCTCTTTCAACTGTGAAATGCCAAATACAGCCGGTCATTGTTTCTGATTAGTGATGTGTTTCCCTCTTTCTTTTAATTTGCTAGTCTGAAGTTAAAACGAAAGCATTGAAGTTGGAAGAACTTCATTCCAAAGTTAACGATCTTAAAGAGTTAACTAAAATTCCAGAAACACCACCAGACCTTCAGGTAAGAGCTCAGGTTGTAATTAATACCTTACATCATAAGGTTCCCTCTTATACTATCATCTCTCTCTCTCTCTCTCTCTCTCTCTCTCTCTTTCCCCCTCTTTCAAAACAATATCTATCATCATCATAATCCCAACAAAACGCATGTGCTTTATCATACAATGGAGCTAAATACAAACAGCTATACAATTTCTTGGGCCAGTACAAATATCATATTTCCAATTCAATATTATAGTAAGAGTAATTTTTCCTTACTGTATTTTCAGAGTATTGTCAGTTTCTCAGAGAGCATTTTATGTCTAGACAGCTGCAGATATCCTGCGTCAGTGATATTCTTATTATTTTCCTAATTCATTTACTCAATATAAAGGTTGATAGGGATCACCAATGAAAATCTCCCTTCACAGCCCTTAGACGGCACTGACTCCCAGGATTGTTGGGGCAGGATACAGGGGATCAGGGATGGTAGGTCTGACAGGTCTCCTTTGGCTGCCAGGCCCCTGGGTCCTGGCTAAGGGCACTGATGCACCATTCAACATTATATTTGCTGCTACTCTCGTGGATTTTCTCCACCTGGTCTTTCTTCTTGTGCCTTTATTTTTGGCTTGCTGTTTTCTGCTAACCAATCAAAGCAGTTTGCAGCCACGCTTTTGCCCTGACCTGAGTCTGTGCATCCGTGCTTCTTACCACTGGTGGATGGCACACGTGTACAGGAATGTTAGCATTCCATCTGAAGCAAAGACTTAGGTGGGTGTTATCATATGGAGAACTACGAAG
Organism: Thryonomys swinderianus; assembly: GCA_004025085.1. Classification (NCBI taxonomy): domain Eukaryota; kingdom Metazoa; phylum Chordata; class Mammalia; order Rodentia; family Thryonomyidae; genus Thryonomys; species Thryonomys swinderianus. The sequence goes on from PVIC010002782.1 coordinate 48,455, forward strand.
GGGGAGTGCTTATGTCTATCACCTACTTTAGGATATCCAGCAAGGGATGACAGCTGGACCACTGGAGAGTGAAGAGGAAGCTGGGGGGTGGGGAGCAAGCTTCTGCTGTGCTCTGCTTTCCGGCACCACCTGTAAAACACAACATTTGGCAGACCCCGGAGTCTCGTTCTGACCCTTTGCTAGACAGCCTGGATAACGACCCACGGGTTTGGCAAAGGAGCCATGGTTCTTTGGAGTGACCTGTCTCTCAGGGTTGGTGATAGGGTGAGTGCCAGAGCAGGACTGCCAGCCTGAGAGGGAGTCACAAGAGGAAAGGAAAGGAGGAGACCACCACCAAGGACATCACGATGGTGAGGAGGGCCATCTGCATGAGCAGACCACAGCAGGGAGGAGCGCAGGAGCCGATGACCACAGGATGGGGAAGGAGAAAGCACAGAGGCAAAGGGGTGTGGGGGTCCTCTAAGGAAATCAGTGGGAGACCTCATAGTGGGGGCTGTTTTCAGAAAAAGCCACAGACCTGGGCTCGTGAGAGGCATAGACAGGACACTCAGCGGCTACCTCTTAGTTGTTGGCACACAACTCAGAACCTCTCATCCACCTCCTGCCAGTGCAAATCTCCAGGGCAAAAAGCTATGAAAGGTGGAGAAACAGAAATAAAGTGAAAAAAGAGAAGCCGAAGTCCTTAACTACGTTCTCAACAGTGTACTTCTTGGGGGTAGCAGGTCTCAGCTGGAACTAAGAAAAAGCCTTGTTTTTAAGTTAAAATCATTAATTGCTAAACAGACCCGGATCTTTGAATTATGGAATCAAAACCATTTTGCGATTTATAATGACTGTATATCCTTTTATTAACTATGGAGATAGAGAAGTCACCTGTCCTGGAATATATCATCTCCAGGGGAGAAAACTTCTAGCCTCGCTGAATGTTTCATACGAAAACAAAATTGCGGGCCAGAGATTTAGCTCAGTGGTTCCAGCAACTGCCTCACAAGTGCAAAGCCCTGAGTTTAATCCTGGTAACCACACACAATGCTGGGCATGGTGACTTATGCCCACCAGCCATCAATACCACACACCACAGTGTGGGGTGTGGTGGCTCATGCCTGTAATCCCAACACTCGGGAGACAGAGGCAGAGGATTGCTGAGTTCCAGGCTTGCCTGGGCTACATAGTGAGCTCAGGGCCAGCCTAAACTACAAAGAGAGACCCTGTCTCAAAAAAAAAAAAAAAAAAAAAAAAAAAAGAACCCAAAACAAAAAAACAAAATTGCTTTCTCATGAATGTTTAGTGGTGTCTGTCCAAGAAAAGGTTACTTCCAGGCAGAGAATCTGTGCATGTTTCTCAGGAGACTGAAGAATAGGGTTGGTCACCTCCCCCTCAGGAGCTCCATGTAGATGTAGCAGTGATTTTAGAATGTTACCTCACATCTTCCCTAGAGCCTCAGTCCAAACCACCCCTTTCACATGCACTGTTAGCTGCAAGCCCTACTCTCCACTTACCCGTCACATGATATGCTTGGCAATTTGTACTCCTGGTTTTCTTTCCTGGAAAAAGCATATTAGCATTGGATCCACTTCTATGGAGAAGCGTATGTTTTTCTCAACAAAGTTGCATATAAACAGAATTCTTCCCGAATGAGTGTTCTTTGGGTCTCCACAGACTTTAATCGAATTTTGCCTTATAATTAGTTTATAGAAGCAGACTTAAGGCAGAAACTGGAGCATGCAAGAGAAATAACTGAGGAAGCAAAAGCAACCTTGAAGGATTTTAATGCTCAAAGTACAAGCATAGAGAAATCCATCAATGACATAACAGTGTGGCTGCTGAAAGTGGAAGAGTCCTTGATGAGCTGTGCCCAAGCCAAGACGGGTAAAGGATTAAAAAAAGTAAAGGTGGGTGCCAGACTTTCGGTAAGTACTTCCACTAGAATAGGGCTGGGAGTTCTGCCCGTGACAGCCGTAATGTAAAGGAGAGCCTCTGTCTTCAGTTCCACCCTGATAGCCAGGTAACCTAATTAATGTATGATATTGGTCACCACGAAGTAAGAAGAACTGGGCACGGGTGTTAAGAAATAGAACATGAATACTCTAAAACCAGAAACCATGAATGTCACAGCACCTTCTCAAAGACTGTGCTTGTTTACATATGGGACTATATATGTATACATATACATATATATATATATATGCACATATACATAGAGACATATATATGCATGCATACTAGTAAAAGGTGAACCTATAGAAAAATCAGTGGACTTTCCATCAATATTCAACTTTGAATGCCAGAAAGACTTTTTTATTATTTAACTGTTTTTATGGTCAATCTGACTGCTATCATCTAAAAAAATGTTATAGTTTGAAAAAAAAAGTACAGAAACCTTTCCACTTTGTCACTTGACTGTTTTTAATGACACTCCCAGTCATTTGTATATAAAAGATATACATTGAGTTAACTTGTAAATATATGTGTAGTCTGTCTTTTAGCATATTTTCTTATAATACTTAAGACTAACATACATATATATAGATATATATATATATATATATATATATATCTATATATATATATATATTTTTTTTTTGAGACAGGGTCTGGCTTTGTAGTTCAGGCCGGCCCTCAGCTCGCTATGTAGTCCAGGCAAGCCTTGAACTCAGCAATCCTCCTGTCTCTGCCTCCCAAGTGCTGGGATTACAGGTGTGAGCCACCATGCCCGGCACTATGGTATGTGGTACTGATTGCTGGTGGGCGTAAGTCACCATGCCCAGCATTGTATGTGGTTACTGGGATCAAACTCAGGGCCTTGTGCTTGTGAAGCAGGTACTGGAACCACTGAGCTAAATCTCCAGCCCAAGACTAACATATATTTTAAGACTAGCTACTAGTATTGTTGTCATGGCCTGTGAGCTTATTCAAAACCCAAATGGTATATTGAAAATATAATATTTCACATAAGATGACCAACACCAAGATCAAGGACTTCGACTTAAGTCCATATAAGATTATTCAATTTGCTTGAAATCTTAGACCAAACCCAAACTCTAGCCATTTCCCAACAGCTACTGTTATCAAGAAGTGGAAAGACTTAGTGAAGACTCCACACACAGCTGTCATCACAGATACTCACAAACTCCCCCCATGTGTGTAACTCCTGAGTGAATTTCATCAGCATCACATTCAATAAGAAATTATTACAGTGGAGATATCGCCTTGTTTCTTTTGAGTCTCTTTCTAACGCACACCCTTTGTGGTATGTTTTTATTCTGTAGGATATAGAAAAAGAACTTCAAGGTCAGCAAAGGAACATCAGCTCTACTCAAGAGAATCTAAACAGTTTGTGCCGCAAGTACCACTCAGCAGAGCTGGAGAGCCTGGGCCGGGCAATGACAAGCCTGATAAAGAAACAGGAAGCTGTGAGCCAGCTGTGCTCTAAAACTCAGGCCAGCCTGCAGGACTCTTTGGAAAAACATTTCAATGGTGAGGTCTGACGGGCCTGAATGTGGGCAATTGCTTATAAGAACAAGTCCAAACTAAATGCTGCCTGAAAACTACCAGGAAAAGTTAGAGGAAACTTTCTAAAATGATAGCATTTTAAATTAATTTCTGCATTAAAATATGAGCAGCAGAAATACTTAGCTGGGGCTTTTTACCCTACACAGAATTCTTCTTTCTCTGCAGGAAAGTAAGGGTCCATCATTTTGTTGAGGTCAAATTTCATCTGGATTTTCTACACATTAATTTAAGAATATAGGGAATTACTTCTGCTTTTCAAGTGGTCCACAGCCAGTGATAAAATAATAAGGAAGTTGTTAATGGCAGGATGAAGTGATACAATGAATTGGGAAGTTAGAAGAGACCAGAAACTGGCAACTATAAGTGAGGAAACCTCCCATCCTGTGTTTCTGCTTCCCCACAGCAGTGCCAGCGTGCTGACGAGAATGTTCAGCAGCTCTCACAAGTGACCTGGTGGAAAGGGGAAATGGTTCTTCCCTAAGCCATAAAAATGTGTTTAGCCAGGCACAGTGTTACATGCTTGTAATCCCAGGACTCTGGGAGGCTGATGGAGGCAGGAAGATTGCAAGTTCAGGTCCATTCTGGGGAATTTAATGACTTAGAGAAGTTCATCTCAGAATAAAAGATAAATATAGACTGGAGGTGTGGCTCCTCCAAGCAGAGACCCTGGCTTCAATCTCTAGTACTGAAAAATAATAGCTTCCGTGTTCCAGAGTACTTCTGCCCTGTATTCTCACACCTTCTTTATCCAAAGACGGAAGCATGGTGGAAAATCAACCATTCCAAGAAGACCAACTGCTTTTCCTTTTCTTCTCTAACATCACTTTGAATTCTGCCATACCCAGTTGTGGTTGTAGATCACATTGTATTATTTTTTATATTATTATTTTCTTTTTGGAATATTTTGTAAAGCAGATTGAGATGGGCTGAAGGGCAGAAATAATTCATTGTGACAATCTTGGGAACTTTTTCAGTGTTTTGGATGTTTTTCCTGATTCTCCTTATCTCTCAAAAGATTCGATGCAGGAATTCCAAGAGTGGTTTATGGGAGCAAAAGCAGCAGCCAAAGAATCATCAGACCGAACTGGAGACAGTAGAGTTCTAGAGGCAAAGCTCCATGATCTCCAGGTATGAAAGTGGCACCCTCGTTCTCCCCACACTGCCCTCAGTGGCTTTTGGGGCAGATGAGACCAGCTCATCTACCAGATCTCATTTCAGTCCATCTCTGCTTCCTCTTCTTCCTCCTCCTCCTCTTCTTCTTCTTCTTCTTTTCTGCTCCTTCCTCCTCTTCTTTTCTTCCTCTTCTTCCTCTTCCTCCTCTTCTTCCTCTCCCTCTAGCTCCTCTGGTTCCTCTTTTCTTCTCCTCCTTCTCCTTCCCCTTCTCCTCCTCCTTCTCCTTCCTCTTCTTCATTCTCTCCATTCAAATGCAACATTCTCATCCCAGCCTCATTAGATATCTTCTGCCTGGACTTTATCATTCTTCTCTTTCTCTGCTACCTTTGCGGGGTCTCTGCACAATGACAAACATATTCCATTACCTTTACTTCCTGAAACAGAAAGTTCTGGACTCAGTCAGTGATGGGCAAAGCAAGCTGGATGCAGTAACTCAGGAGGGACAGACTCTGTATGTACATCTGTCTAAACAGACTGTCAGCAGCATTCAGGAGCAAATTACAAAGGCAAATGAAGAGTTCCAAGCCTTTCTGAAGCAGTGCCTTAAAGACAAGCAGGCTCTCCAAGACTGTGCTTCTGAACTGGGGAGGTAGGTTGTTCTGATAGAGATTGCACCACACACAGGGAAAAGGGGCATGTGAACATTCATAAACTTGAAATTGTGAGTTTAAATTATAATGATATTTGATCTACTTTCAACACAGGCTCACTCTATTATAATAATCAATTGCTCAGATTCTAAGGTTATTATTTGGCCTTTTCTGTATATAAAATTATTTCAGTAGTATTGTCAAGGACATAGTTGCATGAAATTTAATCTATTTGGCTAACACAAGATGGCAGTGCTTTGATATATCTAATTTTAAATCCAAGATTTTTCTTTGTGTATATTTCTGCTTGGATAATACCATGGTGGAAGATGACTATGGAATTTTGTGGATCAGGATTCCAATCAATAATATATGTCAATAAACATAAGTATCAAAATAGAAGGAAAAAATCCTCATAACTATGAGGAGAAAAGATGTCAGTGATATCAAATTGCCTTTCTGCTTGCCAAGTAAGTTTCCTTACACTTGTCCAGGTTTCCAGGAGAGTTTGTACTGTCTTTAAAGCTTAAAGTTCTCTGCCAAATTCAAATTCCCTTTAGAAGCAAAAGCCATAAAAAACACTTTTCCTTCTTTCCCTGGGGCTGTACATGCCCCACTAACTAATGGCATCGATTCAAGAGTCTTTGTACCCAGACATACAAAGTTAAGGTTATACTGACATGGAAACATAACCATACTGTCTGTTACTAATTATGAAATCAATTTAGGTAGGTAAGGTAATTTTTCCCTGCTTGTGTCTTAAAATATGTTACCATAATTTATCATTTTGTTTCGGAATTACATGAAAATTTAGACAGACATATTGTTGATTTTTCTTTATAACCTGAAATTTCATGAAACCTTAATTGCCATAAAAAGACATAGTGACCAGGCTGGAGATTTAGCTCAGTGGTTCTGGCACCTGCCTTGCAAGCTCAAGGTCCTGAGTTCGATCTAGGTAACCACATACAATGCTGGGTGATGACTCATACCCACCAGCAATCAATACCACATACCACAGTGCCGGGTGTAGTGGCTCACGCCTGTAATCCCAGCACTCAGGAGGCAGAGACAGGAGGATTGCTGAGTTCACGGCAGCTTGCCTGGGCTACATAGTGAGCTCAGGGCCAGCCTGAACTACAAAGCCAGACCCTGTCTCAAAAAAAAAAAAAAAAAAAAAGACATAGTGACCTTAACTATTAGAACTTACTGTTGTAATGAGCACAGCAGAACTTCTCTAAAATATTTTTCTTTTCTGTAGCTTTGAAGATCAGCACAGAAAACTGAACTTATGGATCTGTGAAATGGAGGAAAGGTTAAATACAGAAAATTTGGGAGAGAGTAAACAGCATCTTCCTGAGAAGAAAAATGAAGTTCATAAAGTTGAAATGTTTCTAGGAGAACTTCTGGCTGCTAGGTATGGAAACACAAATAGAATGGCTGGCTCCTTTACCTGATATTATATTTTCACCTCCTTGGTGCTTTGGTTTGGTTTGGTTGTTTGCTGATGAAGACCCATTCCAGTCCCTGAATAACCAGAATACAGAATGTTATTGCATTGTTTATCGGAATGTGTCATTCTGCAGGCTGCAAGGTAGAAATAAACAGCCAATCTCCATACAAGTTCTACCTTTGTGCTGAAAAATTGGGCAGGTCACATACTATAATTCTTCATTATTTCCTTTAAACACTGTTTACAACCCCTGCCTCTGCCTCCTGAGTGCTGGGATTACAGGCGTGAGCCACCATGCCCAGCACTGTGGTATGTGTATTGATTGCTGGTGGGCATGAGTCACCACGCCCAGCATTCTATATGGTTACCGGGATCAAACTCATGACCTTGCGCTTGCAAGGCAGGCGCTGGAACCACTGAACTAAATCTCCGGCCCCTCATAATATTCTTAATGAAGCAAAGAGGTATGGTCACCATGACTGTCCTCTTCTCTACTCTTTTTCTCTTCATTTCTTTGCTAATAGAGGAAGCCATAGTTTCTTTACCATGCAAAGGTTGCTGGCCTGTGCTTCTGATTTACCACTCACCTTCAGCATCCTAAATCCATAGTTTAACCACACCATTTCTAGTTGCTATCTCACCACCAGAATTTAAAACAATTTTCTCCAGGGAAAGAGCTTCAGCAAACACTTGGGCTTCTGAAAATCATCCTCTTAAAGAGGAGCACTAGTCTGTGAGGCAGAAAACGATAGTACCCAACTGCTTGCACAGATAAATCAACAATAATTAATTTTGTAAAATTTACCTCATTTAGGTCATAAGCATTCTCTGTGTCCACCGCATTGTTTTTATGGTTACACATGCCTAGTACTCCTTGCTTTGGAAAAGAAGCATGTAAACAGCTGAACACTCGGACTCCTATTAACAATGCCTGCACATGTGCTAGTTTGATGATTATTATAGTTTCCCTGAAATACTTTTTTCCCATCACTGGGAACATTACTGATGACTACTTCTGTTTATTCCATCCCCCCTCCCCCCAGTCCACTTAAGTCTTCCAAGTTCAAAAACTTCAAGTCTTTGTCATCTTTGTATTCCCATTGTGTAGGGAGGTGCCAGGAAAACAGAAAATGTTCATGGAATTAGCAAAATAACAGCATCATTCTAACATTTAACTTTCTGAAAATTGTACTATACTTTATTTTGCTTTCCAAACCTCGATTACTACCTGAATACAATATAACACAACCAAACCTACCTATCAAATGACTATATATTTTCAGCTTCCATTTCCTCCTGACTTCTTTTCACCAGACTTTCCTTTGTGCCCTTTTTCAGCCATCATTATACTGAAACCACATTGGAGAAAGTGCTGTAAATAATTTTCATCACCATTGTGATCTGATAGATTTTTTTCATGCATCAAACGATTCATTTTATAGTAACAAATGAAATACCTTATTTTGAATTATTACTTAACTCACATGAATGCTTAAGGTACCTTCTTGCCTTTGCAGATTACAAATACAATAATCTTCTACAGTGGTGGAACACTCTATGTATCTCAGGATGGTTCAAAACATACTATTTATTAGTCACTTACATAACATTTAGAAGATGCAGGCTGGGTACTTAGCTTAAGTGGTACCGTGCCTACCTTGGAAGCAAAAGGGCCTGAGTTCAATCCCTGGTTCCACCAAAAAAAAAAAAAAACTGCATTTGATTCTCTCTTACTAGCAGTCAGACATGTTGTTATTTGTTAAAATATTTCCTCCCTCACCTCTGAACCCCATATTCTCCTGATAGATGAGTTGATTATTTAGACTGAATGATACTAGGGCTTGGGAGGGAGGGAATCATGAAATGCAGGTACAAGGTGCAAAATCTGAGTTAAATAGAAAGAAGATGTTTGTTCTCTTTTTAGTTTACTTTAATAGCATGTGAATGTAGTTTGGAATAGAATGTTGTCCATCCAAATCTGTAAGGGAATGTTTCAAATGTTGTCATGAAAAAATAATGTTAAATGTTTGAAGTGATTGACACATTAACCTGATTACTGCGCATAGTATTCATATATTATGTCATCACTTTATTCATAAATATAGGCAATTATAATTTATCAAATTACAATGAAAGTAACTACCATAGTTAACTGTTAGCTTGCACTTAAGCAACAAACAAAATCTATGACTCTACTTCAAAAACAAAATAAGGCACCAAGCTACAGAGTGATCACGCTTTCTCCTGACCCTTCTAACATAGCTCCAAAGTGAGATGAGCCCAACGCTCAAGACACAGCAAAGAAAACTATTGCACATCTACAGAGGCCTTTGAGGGAAACTATTTTTGTTTGCTTCATATTCTGTTGGCTTCTAGGGACAGAGGGTGCATGTCATAGCTCTGGTTTTATCGAAATGATAACTTTGTGATTGAGAAAGATAAGTTAGGTGATAAAGCAAGACAAGGAACAGAGGGCAGATGTGTGGACTGCACTGCCAACCTCTCCCGGGTTGTGGGTGCTCCTTGGAGCTGGGATGCTCCGTTGAGTCTTGGCGGAAGACAAGGTTATAAAAAAAATTAAAAAAAAAAAAAAAAGCAGAAGGCTGTTCCCAAAGGCAGCCTCGGTCAGGCATTGCTAACAGGATACTTTCTAACAACCGTACTAGGAGGGGAATTTGTCATTGTACAAATACCAAAAAGTAGATTTGCCCAAACTAAGATGCTACAGTGTGACTCGGCGATAGAGTCTCATGGTATCAGTGCTGCGTGTATGGTCACTTCTCATGTGACCTTACGTGGTGTACGCAAAGGGGATGCTGTCAATAGCAGAGCGTTTTGGGAACTGCAGGGAGCTTGTCACAGAACCTTAAGAAGGAACGGGGAGCTGCCTGGGCTGAGCCTGGAGAGGAGGCGGGGCTCCCTTTCTGAGCTGAATTCCTGGTGAGGTCAGTTCCGCCCCTGCTGTTAGGACCCAGACATGACACGACTTGGATCATTTTCCCCAACAGCCAGTAACTCCACTAAGAGAGAGCATCTGTGAACACACATATCCAGCCTGGTTCCCAGCATCTTCAGGGTAAAGGCATGTGAGCTGTGAGCCTTTGTCTGGTTCTTGCTCCAGTATCAACAATCATCTGTCACTCCCCTGTGCTTCGGAATGTCAGCCTTAATTTTTTTTTTCCTGTTTCTTTTTTAGGGAGTCTCTCGATAAACTTTCCCAGAGAGGCCAGCTTCTCAGTGAGGAAGGCCATGGTCCCGGGCAGGGTGGACGCCTCAGCTCCCAGCTCCTCACCAGCTACCAGAACCTGCTCAGGATGACCACGGAGAGGCTGCGGAATGGCCAGCTCGCCCTCCAGGAGCATGAGGCCCTGGAGGAAGCATTGCAGGACATGTGGTCCCGGGTGAGAGGTGTCCAGGACAGACTCGCCTGTGCAGAGAGTACCCTTGGGAGCAAGGAGACCCTGGAGAGGCGGCTGTCACAGATACAGGTATGTGCAGGGGACCAGCTGCACACAACTGCTGGAAAACAGCTGGAATAGTTCACAGGGTTTGAGTTTATCCTGGTTCTTGTGGAAGCCTTTCAATAAGGGTGCTGTGGACAAAATGGAGAAACAGGGCAAAAAATATATAGTGGAAATTTTTCCCTTGCAAAGGAACAATTCTGTTTGAATACCTTTACAATTATTTTTTTTTAATTCAGTTGAGTCAGTCAGCAAACCCTGAGTACACACTCTGCTCCAAGTATTAGGCAAGTTGCTGGGAATGCGGAGGTAAATGTTAGTCTCTGTTTCCCAGGAGTTCCTGGCCTCAGAGAAGAGACCAATGTATAATCCAGCATTTGCATTTCAGCATAGAGAGGGGCCCAGCTGGAAGCAGATAAGGCTGCTTGAGACACAGCAGACCACCAACCTAGACTCAAAGTATTGTATGTCACTGTCTTGGCTAATTTTTTCCTTGCTGAAGATAAAATACCTCAAATCCAAAGTTAAAGGAGGAAAACTTAGTTTGGCTTGTAGTTCCTAGAAGTCACAGTCCATAGTTAGCTGGCTCCAAGGCAAAGTAGCATAGTAGACAGGCAGCAAGGAGGAGAAATAGCCAATGGCAAGCAGGCAGGTGAGACCACATTAGCTTTCTTTCTGTCCCTTATGTTTTATGCAAGGTACCCCCGCCCCGGGAAGATGCAGCCTTCACACCATAATCCTAGCCATAACTGTGCCAAACCATTCAGGGGACTGATTTAATAACCACACATCTCAATCTCAGCACGTACACTTCGGATTGAGCCACCCCTGAAAAAGGTCCGCCTGTGACTGCAGAGGCTTTGGGAATGGGGGTGTCTAGACACAATCTTGAGAAGTTGGAATCTGCCAGGCACTGAACGTATGGGAAGTTTAGTGCTGTGGCATCTGTATTTTCATTTTCAAAATGATTTATTTCACTCTTAAAAGTAATTAATAAATTAGCATTTCTGAGTGAGAGGGTCAGTGTTTTCTAAGAATTGAAGTTGGGGTTCTTATTTGACTCCAGGACTCCCTGATATCTATATTGAAGTGAAATGTGATAGTAAAAATAAGCCTTGTTAGTTGTTACTGTTGATGGTAAGAAGTTCCTTCCCTTAATTATTGTGAGAAACATAACCCTTCTTAAGAAACAGTGGATTTTCATGGCCCTGGTGACAAACATTCTGTCTCCACTCCCAGGAGATTCTCTTGATGAAAGGCGAAGGAGAAGTCAAGCTGAACATGGCCATTGGCAAAGGGGAACAGGCCATGAAAAGCAGTAACAAAGAAGGTCAGAAGGCGATTCAGGCTCAGCTACAGACTCTAAGGAACGCATGGGCTGATGTCATGAGCTCCTCTGTCAGTACTCAGAGGTACAGAGTTTATGTTAATGTGTATTTTCCTACATAAAACACAGTGGCTGGGTAAACAATGGGCCAGTGCTGAGGCACCCCGGCTTGGAGTCACCAAACATGCTATTTTAGTACACTGTCATCACATGTGTGCCTGCCCTGCTTGTCCTGCATCCCCCAAGGGCTAAAGACTGTTTATGTTTGTTCGCTTGCTTTGTTTCTGTGTTTTTTTATTTTCAAAGTGTTTGCATCTCCTCATTAACATCTCTCAGGGAATCTGGCCCACACCATGGGCTCCAGAAAATACTTCTTTTCAACTCATGAAAGCAAGGATACATTTTTCTTTAATGCTATTTAGCTTCTTAAAGGAACATGTGGGAAATATATTGTTAGCAACTGTTGAGCCCAAGTATAGATCTGTTCCTTAACCAAAGTAAGATCATCCACATTGGGATCATAGGAAACATTGGGTGCTTTTCATTGTCACAGTGGGGGGACCCACCCCATAAAGCGTGGAACATTCTCATGCCACCAAAAAGGGGCCCATGCAGAGCTTCTGTGGTGCCACACAATCTCACTCGTGTGTGAACTCTAAAAAAATTCATTTCATGGAAAATGGAAGTATAGTGTTAGATGGTAGTTATAGGAAGCTGGAGAGATTAGGGATAGGAAGAGATGGGGACTGGTTGATGAGTAGGTACTAAGTTATAGATAGAGTATACATTTAGAAAGACGGAAGAAAGTATGCTAGAAGTTTTCACTAGAAAGAAATGGTAACTACTGGAAATAGTTCAGCTTAACCTGGGTTCAATATTATATCATGTGTACACATTGTACCATGTGTACATGTGGTATAATGTGTGTTAAACTATCACATTAACCTTTAATCTGTAGAAATTGAATATTTATGTAAATTGTTTTATTTAAATGAGAGTAAAAAGACAGAGGAGAGAGAATGGAAGAGAGATAGAAAGAGAGCCCTGTACTAAGTGCTGCTAAAGTAAGGAAACCTTGAAAATTTTTGATGATTATAGTAAGTTTTGTTGTAATTATGAGTGGAAGATTTTCACCTTCCTCTCTGAGTGTCTGCAAATAATCTGCCTCTCTTTTTGAACAAATGATCACAGATCTGAATTAAACTGAACACACCTCAGAACCCATGTTCTGAGTGTCACTTATATTGTCAGACTATGTAAGAAATAAGTGCCTACTATGATGGTACTGATGCCACCCACTGCGGCATCAGCTAGAAGCTGTGGTTACACCTACAATTTTGATGTTTTGGATTTGGATTTTTTCCTTTAATACAAAGCCCAAGTAGTGATTCACGAAGTAAATAAGACTTTGATTCTTAGTAGTAACTCCTGAAGGTCCACAAGAAAGAGCTCCACAAGAAAAAGATCAGATCCTGTGATCTCTTATTCTGTAGCTGCCTGCTGGAGCAGCAGCTAAACTTCCTGACATGTGACAGCTTCACAAATTTTATAGGACTATAAGCAAGTACTTTGCAGATATTAGAACCAAAAATTAAACACAGAAAGCAGATTCATATCTTTGATTTTCCTATTACTGCAGGATATTAGACAATTAGATGTTAAGCAGCAGCAGTATTTAAAGTATTGTGTTAAAATGATGAAACAAAAGAAAACAGATTTTTGTCCTCTAATTGCTCAGAGGTTAGGGTGTGTAAGACCCAGGTTGTGTGACTCATGGCTTTCAAAGACCTGCAGTGGATGTAAAAGGATGCAGGTCTGGGTGGCTTGGGAAGAAGTGACATTGATCCTAATGTTTTAGAGCACTCTCTTAGGAAGGGGTGGGACTCTATGGTGTGTATGATGTGTTTCCTATTGTTGCCAAAACAGCAGTCTAAGAAAATACTGGAAGCTTGTTAACCAAATCTCAATTCAATATGTATGTGAGGAAGCCTGGGTCACTGAAGATAGATTTAGAATTGTTCATAAAACTCAATTTTGGGCAAGTTTCCTGGATGCCAATCTGACAGCCTTTTCTTTGGCTATCTGGAAATGTAGTTAGTTACTTCACTATTATGTTTGTGACTGTATATTTTCTTGTATTGTGAATACATGGAGCTTTTGTTCATTCACATGTGTAATACAAAGCATCAGCTTATGTGTGTATGTATGTGTGTAGTTCTAAATGAAAACCAATCTAATGATATTATTTAGTCAAGGAAAATGCCTTGAATATTTTCATATCATCTAACAGTATTCAGTGAAATCATTTACGAGAACGTAAAATAGTCTTTGTTTTGTTTTGTTTTGTTTTGTTTTGTTTTGTTTTGTTTGTGTTTAAGTTTGGGCAGTGCCAGGGATGGAACCCAGAGTTTCATGTTGCCAGACAAGCCCTCTACTATGGAGCCACATCCCTAACCCAAGGGTGTAATGGCCTTGAGGTTAGATTTTGGTAGTAATATCAAAGTAACTCATTTTTAAAATATGTGATATTCATTCTAGCACTCTGGAGTCCCTGCTCAGCCAATGGAATGACTATCTAGACAGAAAAAATCAACTGGAGCAATGGATGGAATCAGTGGATCAAAAGATAGAACGTCCTTTACAACTGCAGCCAGGGCTAAAAGAGAAATTTTCCCTGCTGGACCATTTTCAGTCCATCATCTCTGAGGCAGAAGATCACACTGGCGCTCTGCACTATCTGAATGCCAAGTCCAGGGAGCTCTATGAGAAGACTCAGGATGAGTCTTTCAAGGAAACAGCCCAAGAGGAACTAAAGACACAGTTTCAGGATTTAACAACTGTGGCCAAGGTTAGTTCTCTGTAACCAAAAAAGGCTTCAAGGCTTAGGTAATGAGTAAGATAAAGTTTAAACCCAGTGGTACACACCTGGGAACCCAGCCCTTAGGAGTCTGAGACAGGAAGAGCATGAGTTCAAGGCAAACCTGGACTATATAGTGAGAGCTGATTAAATTATTGGAGAACTGGCTGCTCTGAAGCTATTTTTTGTTGGTTTGTTTTGTCTTGAAGCTAGGTATTAAAGATTTTTTCTCATCTGTACTTATGAATGCTGAAGTAATTTTCTCTTTCTGTTATCTTGGGATTATTCATTATTTTCTGTCCTTTGCCACTTTGTTAGTTCATCTAATTTCTTTGAAAGATACTGGAAATCAAATATCCATGTTAAAGTCATTTAGCTTTTGCTGCACATTTGTTTTATTAAATGTAAGTTTACTTGCTCCTTGATTTCAAGCATGTCTTCATTTCCTATTTTAGTAAAAATCCCCTTTTGTTGTGCTTCAAAATATAGACAAGTTCATGTATCTTATTCTCTGAATGAATTTTTATTTCCCTCCATGATTTTTCTTTTGGGTAATTGTGGTGGTATAGAAATCAAGGGAGAATTTTGTTAATTCTTTCCTACTTTGATTTGCCTGTGAGAACTCTGTCTTGTTGATATTACCATTATTAACACACACACACACACACACACATGTGTGTTTATCTTCATTTTTTGCTAAGTTTGAATTCTGACTGACAACTTTGAATGTGTGACTTTGATCATGCTGATCATAACTTTCATAAAATTTCATGTCCTTCTTTATTTAATTGTGAGAATGATAGAACTCAAGTCACAGAAATGGTGTCAGGTTAAATGGGCAAATGCGTTTAAAGTACTGAACAGAATGCTGTTCAGCAAGCCAACATAAGTAATTGCTCAGATAATAAGAATAGTTTTAATAATTGTGATGAAGTGGGTCATTGCAGATACTAGCCAGCTTTTTTAAGCATAGCTTTTCATGCTAACAATAATAAAATTAAGGTTTTAGTTCAAACTTTACAGTTTCCCTTTTAATTATTAAAGTCAGAGAACAATTAAGAATGAGAATGAAATCCTCTGAGATATATTATATGACCTCTGTCAGGCCTGTCCTCTTATCTGTTGTCACATAATCAGTAATAACCATTAAAGTAGTCTTTCTATACTTACTAGGAGAAAATGAGGAAAGTGGAAGAGATTGTGAAAGACCATCTCATGTATTTGGATGCAGTCCAGGAATTCACTGATTGGCTCCACTCAGCAAAGGAAGAACTCCAGAGGTGGTCAGATGTGTCTGGGGATTCATCGGCCACCCAGAAAAAGTTGTTAAAAATTAAGGTCAGAAAATGGAGCAATATACTATATTTCTTTCATGGGTTTTTGAGTACAGATAGCATATTAGCTATAAGAATTTGATGTATAAGACTGTTCCAGTTGAAACATTTCCTTCCTGGTTTAAATTGGTTTTTATTCAGTCATGCCTCAGTAATCCTAAAAGTAAACAATATAATACAAAAGAAGACTTTGCACTTGTGAGCAAAATGCAGCATTTGCTGTATGAAAATGTGTTTGGTGCTATAGTGCGGTGCTAAGAAATCAATGCCTGAATGCTGGGCCGACAAAGCCAGTGCGATGCTAACTCACTGTGCTCTTCCAGAGGGCAGGCTCTGGAAAGCGAGACACTCCATTCTGCACCCTGACCCTCCTGGTTTTCTAGCTGTGTCTTTGGGCAAGTTATTTTGAAGGGTGTTTTCAAGCTCTTTTATTATACTAAAACCTTCAATATGGAGTTGTTTTCAGGAAAATTAGCTCATGTATATATAGTGTTTGTAATTGAGCCTACCATATAGCACACTAAAAAAAGGAGCTGAGTAAATTCAGCAAATAAGGGATTCACTGGCCATGGGTAACAAAATGGGGAAGAGTCAAAGGTGAAAGTCAAGTCTTTAACCAGAGCCCATAGAGCTATCACCACCTGAGGAAGATAATTGCATGCAGAGGAGCCGAGGGATAGAGGGGCAGACAGGAGTTCAAGGGTGAGAAGATGGAACTTGTGCTGCTTTAACAGTAAGATTGATGAGGCAGTTGAATATTCAGGGTATTTTTCAGGTTAGAAAACTGTACTGAAGATGCAATATTAAAAATTATTTGTGCACAGTTTGTTACTGAAGCCCTCGGAGTGGGCAAAACCAAGACCAATGTATGTAGCAAATGGGACAGTGGACACAAAGCCAAAAAATTGGACTGTACCAATGTTTAAGAGTAACACTTGAAAAAGAGAAAATAGAAGGAGAGAAGAAATAACGAGAGGAGGCCAAGAGGGTGGGATGCCATGAACGCCCAGAGAGAGAAGTTGGTGGCTAACAAAGATGCCGAGAGAGGCTGCTGTTAGGAAAAAGACAGAGAGTGATGTTTAGCTCTCTGGCAACCATTCTGAGAGTCATTTCCACAGCGAAGCCTGAGAGGGCCAAATTCCACAGCTTTCAGAGGGAATGCTGATGGCTGGAAGTGAGAGGAATGGATAGCAAGGATGGACTGATGCTCAAAAAGTTAATGTAAGAAAGCAAGGTAATTATTTTCCAAAAGCTACTCTGTGGGTTGTCAGGGCTCTCTCTCTGTCTCTCTCTCTCTCTGAAAAGGCTTCATAAAGTGCTCATGAAGGGTAGAAATATGGAGGAAAGACTTTGAGAAAAGGAAGTGGAATTCAGGAAGGAGAAAATGAAGCTGTTCAGAGGCTGCCCCCTCTGAGGTCCAGGGGCTGGTAATGGCCAACCTTGGACAAAATACAGAAAGCATGTCCTCTGTCTTTGGATCCTAGCCAGCCCTGACCCCAGGAATAACCACCCAGAAGAGGCAACTCTAAAGCTGTATGTCTTCAGAGGCAACTCTAAAGACATGAACACTTGTGTTTGCGAACATGTAGACAAAGTCCTGAAAGAGTGCAAATGCAAGATGAGAAAATATACATACAAACCATTTCAAAATACTTCATCATAATGATTTATTCATTCAAAATATGGAAGAGCAGAACTAGCAATTATAAATACTGATCCACTTTCATGTCAAAGAAAACTAGAAGGCAAAAGAGAATATTCTGGTAGGCATTTTGATAGTTTACACATCTTGAACTCCAGATTCAAAATCATGAAGGCACAGTATCAGTATTTAAATTTATTTGTTAAGCATGTCATTTTTGAAAAGCTATACTTTTATCAGTTTGCAAATTACTATATGCAATGATAAACAGGGTTAGATTTTAGAATCCTGCTGCTAAGAGAAGTTGACTGTGTCTATAAAGTGCTAACTGTATACAAGGATACACTTAGACATGTGTAAATGTAAAGTTACCTTTCTTGTGATTGAACTTTGGACCACTCTAAGTTTTTCCAAATTGTGGCTAGTAAAATTTGGATCCATTGTATATAGTTATTTGAAGATATATTTATTTTAATTTACTTAAATGACATGCACACTATGTTAGAAAAACTAGTTAAGATATTCTTTATTTGGGGCCGGAGATTTAGCTCAGTGGTTCGGGTGCCTGCCTCACAAGTGCAAGGTCCTGAGTTTGATCCTGGTAACCACATATAATGCCGGGTGTGGTGACTCATGCCCACCAGCAATCAATACCACAGACCACAGTGCCGGGTGTTGTGGCTCATGCCTGTAATCCTAGCACTCAGGAGGCAGAGGCAGGAGGATTGCTGAGTTCAAGGCTTGCCTGGGCTACATAGTGAGCTCAGGGCCAGCTACAAAGCAAGACCCTGTCTCAAAAAAAAAAAAAAAAAAGATATTCTTTATGCCTAACATCATTTATGAAGTATATATCGTACTTATCCTAAATTTTCATTTAATTTCTAATTGACTTTCTTCTTGAAGTTTTTCCCCTAATAACCATCATTTCCTTCTATTTAAAACAGAAGTGATAACCTAATTTTTATTATAATGTTAACAAAATCCTGGCTTTAGCAATCAATACATAAATATGTGAATGACAGTTGACTATTACAGCAAGGAAAATTTCAGTCTAAGAAACCTATTCTCAGAAAGAAATGCCCCTTACTTACTTACTTCCCCATGGATATTTAAATTTTATCTTATCTTCCTCTCTAGCGCGTGTGCCTCCAGACTAAAAACAGTATCTAAATTGTTAAATTTCTAGTAGTTTTTTTAAAGGGTAAAAACAATGGTCACAGGTGAGTTCAGTCTACAGATTACTTTAAACTTTAAGTCAGTCTGTGAATTATTCATTTCAGTTGCCATAAAAATGTTTGCTTGAGACACCGAAGTGTATGGAACTGAGAAGGACTCATCCTTCTGCCAGGATGGGTCAGCTTGCTGCTGGCAGAGCAGAAATGTGACTGAATCCAGCATGCTAGGGAGGGAGAGAGCAGTGGGTGAGGACCGTGGACAGAGCGTGGTTTGGTGCCCCTTATTTACCAGTCCTTCTACTTAGGAGGAAAGACAAATTTATTTGCTGACAGGCATGATACACCATGGGCAAACACTGAAGTCGCTACCGAAACATTTTCACATACAGTGGACCCTTGACTTACAAACTCAGCTCATTCATGAGGACTGGTTTGAACCAGTTGGTCAACGGAAGGCTTGGGCTCCTCTACACAGCCATCAAGTCTCTCCCCTGTATCCTGGCAGATCTCAGGGTCCTTAAAGAGATGCTGGTCAGTGATTTCTCAATCAACTGCCCCAGGAAAGGAAGGATGTTGCCCTGTGCCTTTCAGAACTCTTGAAGGGTTAAATCTGTATCTGAGACCATTTGGAAGCACAAGCTGCTGGCATTGGGGTTGTAATTCAAGACTCTGGTTGTAAATTAAAATTAAAACTCTGAAAGTAACCCAAGTTGTTCTTGCATTGGGCCAGTCAACTGGAAGTGCGCTGTACAGCGCACAGGTCCAGACCTTGTGCTGCAGCTCCCGAGAGACGGTGGTGATACAGGGCTGGATGCCCACCATGTTAGTTTGCTGCTGTTCCAACTTTGAGTGGGTGTCTGTGTGGAGCCTCAGTCCTTGTGCACACTTGCTAGTTTCTCAGACTTCGTAGTGGGACACATTTGAAAACTTGCAGCTCAGTGACTCACGGCCTCCTCGGTTTCCATGGCGATATTCCATTACAGGAGCTGATAGATTCCAGAGAGCTGGGAGCAGGCCGCCTGGGCCGAGTGGAGTCTCTGGCCCCCGGCGTGAAGCAGCACACAGCTGCCAGTGGGTGTGAGCTCCTGCACACGGAGATGCAGGCCCTGCGCGCCGACTGGACGCGGTGGGAAGACAGTGTGTTCCGAACGCAGCGCAGTCTGGAGGATCTGGTCAGTCAGATGGCCCTTTCGGAGCAGGAGTTCTCAGGCCAGGTGGCCCGGCTCGAGCAGGCCCTGGGACAGTTCGGTGTCCTTCTGAAAACCTGGGCTCAGCAGCTGGCCCTCCTGGAAGGCAAGAACACGGACACTGAGGTAGTGGAATCCTGGCATGCAGGACAAGTAAGTTGGCTTCCTCTTTTCTACTGGTGGTCAGGCCAGAAAAAATGTCTCTGCCTTTTGTGGTTGTTTAAAAAAAAAAGAAGAAGAGGAAGAAGAAGAAGTCTTTCCTAACTAAAAGCATACAAAATCTAGCCTTAGAAGAAGTATTTATCTGATGAAATTTGCAAAGGCTAATCTTTTTCTTGGAAACTGAACTTTGGTAAAAGTCAGCATGTGAGAGAAATCCAATTAATTATTTCTTGAAGGAAACATTAGTGTTGGTTGAGACATTTTGCCTCTCCTTCTGCTATAAGCCTCTGTAACGCTGTGTTGAGCCATTCAGTCTGAAAAACATGGCCCGTGGGCAGAGGAATAAATAGACACAGTCATAGCTGTTTTCTTGCCAGTTAACTATTTCAAACAAATTAAAGATTGGATTTATAGCTTTGAAACATACATTTGGTGACTTATTAAAGCACAGTTAATAGTTTCCACCCTGATTGGCCCTCCTATGTGTGCTTTTGACAGATGTACTTGAATTAATAGTTAACATGCAAGCGACACAACGGCCCAGGCATGCTTCTTGACTCTTTTTTTTTTCCTTTTCCTTTTTTTTTTTTAAACTAATAGCAGCTCTTGGAGATTATGAAAATGAGAAGCAGAAAAAGGAATTATGAAGAACTGCAGAAACTTAAAATCTTTTTTTCTTACTTTCATTGTTCACTAGTATTTTTGAAACCCTCTTTAGTATTTGCAGTTTTACCCGCCTGTGAGTCACGGCTGTCCTTAAAAAGAAGTTTAGTAAAGTAAACTCCTCTGCTTCTATTTATGTTACAGTCAATTCAAAATAGCTCCAGCCGGTTGGAAAGTGAGGCAGTATTTCTAGCTTTGTCATGTTTTGAGTGAAGTAGTTGAATCAGATATAGCACACAATAAAATAAAACTTCATAATCATCTCTTCATACTGTTTTATGTGTAATGTGTCTGGGGGTTTTGTTTGTCTGACTGATTTTCTGTTTGCTTGTTTTTTGGTGTGTGTTTTTGGCTGTTGGCTTTATGCACCAGAATAAAGTATAAGCATTTAGTTCTGTAGAATAGAGATTTCAAAAGAATTAGTCATTGTTTATGTGATCTGACTATGAAATAAAATCAGTTACACTAGTTTGGTTCCTTTTTGTTTCCCTTTCTTTCCTTTCCATTAACATGAATATTTTTTTTTAAGTTTTAATTACACTTAGATGACACTACTATTCTTAGCTATTGGTCACTTTGTGACAAACAGGAAATAATAGATGAGAGCTACAAAAACACTCGACAGTGCCACCATAAACACTAGTTTTCAGTTGTCCTCACAACTCAAGGAAGACAGCTGTCACCAAGGTCCTCACCCACGTGTGGCTCTGGGGCAGATGTTTCTGAGGGCAATGCCTTGCCTCTCGATAATTCACATTTCATTTCTAATAATGGCTTTCTATTTCAAATGGAAAAAATATTTCAAACAGAGTGAATGTTTAGGGACATGTTTGTAAAGCAGCAGGTCTGCTAAGGTTTTTATTTTGCTGTTGAGGAGGTCTTATTCCTGAGAATGTGGATCTCCAACCCTCACAACTATTTGCCTTAAGCAGTTAAATGGCAGGACTCAAGACATCTTTTAAAACATAAAAACTGGTGATCTATGAGCTATATAATAGAATAATGTGAAACACCTTGTGCATTTGGAAAACTCATTTATTTTAACATCCAGTAGATTTCTACTGTTGGAATAAGCAGCTCTTTAGGGATATAAAAAATATGCATTCCAGGACCTAGCTGAATCACAAGTACATGACTTGACACAATATATATAAAAAAAAATAATTTCATTTAGGACAAAGTCACAGGCATTTTCAATGTAAAGTTTTGGCCCCAGTGTTTTCTTTTTTTTTTTTTTTTTTTGAGACAGGGTCTCGCTTTGTAGTTCAAGCTGGCTCTGAGCTCACTATGTAGCCCAGGCAAGCCTGGAACTCAGCGATCCTCCTGTCTCTGCCTCCCGAGTGCTGGGATTACAGGTGTGAGCCACCACGCCCGGCTAGTGTTTTCATTTTTAATGTCACCTGGTTTGTTAATGATCAGCTTGAATCTCAGTGTTTTCACTTTTAGGCTGGTAGTAAGTTTCTTTAATTCTTATAGTGTTCTCCCTTAAATAATACATTCAATGTGGTGGAAAACAGTTGTTCCAGGTTTTAACATTTGGAATTTCAAAGAGACACAGTCTGATTACTTTTCATGATTGTAAATAAAAATCTTTCATGCCCTCCGCTCAGAGCCTTAGCTAAATAAAGAGAACAAAGCAGGAGAATCTCAGCCCTGCTTTCACAATCGGGGCTCCAGTGGGAAGACAAACAGTAGGACATCAGTGGGAACCCAGACGGTCGCCCTGAGGTACTGGGTGTCCTCAGACAAGAGGAGCTGCAGCTAGAAGGGGGCAGGGGATACAAGTCAGTGCTTGAGCTGACACTTGAAGTGTGAGAATTGAAGGGACAAGGAAAGAGGACAGTAGTTCGAAAGGGCAACTTAAAAAAAAAGGAGAAAATCTAAGAGAGAAAACTAGAAAACGGGTTGAATTAGGAGACTACTGTGCTGTCTTACAAAGAAAAGATGAACATGTAAAAGAGAGCAGAGGCAAAGTGGAAAGTGGGTCAAGGGGCCAAGATGTGGGTCAGACTAGACCTGGGGATCTCACCAGCATGGAGTGGGAGGGGGAAGCAGAGGGAGAGGCCAGCACGGTGCTCTGTCTGACTGACATCAACAGAGGACAGTGGTACCACTTACGGGATGTGGATCCAGTACAGGCCTGTTTGGTTGAGGGATGCAGTTTCTCTGTAAAATGGTATAACACAATTGACCATGGATTTGACTTTGGAGATGCCCCATCAACTCTTAAGACATTATTTTAGATTAAGTATATGATTATTTCTGTGTGTTTCTCTCTCATTAATTGAACTGTGAACTCAAAAAGAACAAGAATCATACTGGTTTTCACTGAGAAGGAGGATATTCCCTGAACCCACCAAAATACTTAACACATAACAGAGGTTTAGCAAGTATTTGATGACTATATGAATGGAATTCTGAAATGAATCAATGACTTAAATCAGATATGTGGGTTATGAGAATTTCTGTCAAAGATAACTGTTTGCACAGTACTACATAAAAGCAGTGGCTACATGCCTTGTTAATCTAAAATAAATGTTACATTTTTGGAAATGATCTTTCTTCATTTTTAAACAGTGTGTACATTTCACTGTGGCCTGGTCAGACTGCTTTTAAAAAACAGGATATTTTCTCTTCCTTTTGTTAACTCCTTTCACTTTGGCCACTAGTTACTGCATTTAATATTGGAGTGTTTATTTGTGGCTAGAAAGGGCCACAAATTAACAAAAAACTAGGTATCAAGGAGAATCCTGAAAATAGACTCCTTTTCTTTACAGAATTAGTTGTTAGTTCACTGTTCAGGATTGATTTGTAATTTGGTTTATTTCTATGTAGGTTGAGGGTATTTAAATGCCTGATCCTCTGTCTTGTTGTTCTACTAGGAAATACTGGATGCTCTACAGAAAGCAGAACCCACAACGGAGGATCTCAAGTCTCAGCTCAATGAACTTTGTCGATTTTCTAGAGATCTGAGTACATACAGTGAAAAAGTTTCTGGCCTAATTAAAGAATACAATTGGTAAGCATAAACTTTTGTGATGTTCCAAATATTTTGTTAAAAATTTTTAAGAGACCAGGTCTTGCTGTGTTGTTCAGGTTGGCCTTGAACTTTTGGGCTTAAACAGTGCTCCTGTCTTAAAAGCAGCTGTTATTGCAGGTACCACTGCACCCAACTTTGGAACTTTTTTTTTTTTTTGGCAGTACCAGGGATTGAACTTGGGCACTTGTGCATCAACGGTTGGCACGGTGCCACCTGAACTAAGTCCCAGCCCCTGGATTTATTTGAAGAAGCTAAGCTTGGTGCAGCACAGCTTGTCTGTAGTTCAGTTACTTGGGAGGCCGAGATAGAGGATGATCAATTGAGCTCATGAGTTTGATATGAACCTGGGCTACACAGGACACAGGAGATCCCTTTGCAAAGCAAAGGAAAAAGGAAAGGAACGGAAAAGAGGAAGAAAAGAAAGTAAAAGAAGAAAGGGAGGAAGATAGGAAGGGTCAAATCAAGTTGGAGCTAGAAGATTTTAAAAATTTGTCAGATATGGTTTCAATAATATTAATACATTAAGTATTAAATGTATTACTAAATCAAATATACACTAAAAATTGCTGATTCTGTCACATATTATTTTAATCAACTTTACTATTTTCTCCTTTCATTGAACGCTGAAATCACTTTTCCAGTCTCTGTTTGCAAGCGTCCAAGGGCTGCCAGAATAAAGAACAGGTTTTACAACAAAGATTTCGAAAAGCCTTCAGGGATTTTCAGCAGTGGCTGGTTAATGCAAAAGTCACGACTGCCAAATGTTTCGATATTCCCCAAAATTTTAGTGAGGTTTCTGCAAGTCTTCAGAAAATACAGGTAAGGGTTTTATCCATTAATTTTAATAAAAGTGCTAAAGAATATTAAAAGGTTCTCTTAGATCAGCGGTGGTGAACCTATGACATGCATGTTATTTCTTTTTCTCCGGACAAAAGTTGTTAAAGTATAAGGTTATTTTCCTAAAAAAAAAAAAAAAACAAAAAACTCAGTATTCAAGTAAGTTTAACTGCAGTGTTGACACTTTGCAATAAATAAATGGGTTTGAGGTCACAGTTTAGGCACATGTGTCTAAAATGTTCGCCCCTCCTATCTAGATCTTGTCATAATCCATTACGTATGAGTGTTTTAAAATCAGATTTCAAATAAATTAACCATGGAAATGGTTGAAGTGAAACATTCATTCATATGTATAACTGCCTGTTGTTTTATGTATGAATAAAGATTTTAGAAATAATCAAAGCTATTTTATGTAATAAGCACTGTGCTGAGCACTCAAAAGTGGATGTTCTCATTTAATTTTCACTTTAACCATATTGTTTCTAAGTTGATTATTCCCAGATACATATAGGTAGATAAATCATAATGAAGTCAAGAGTTGCTGTGTTATATAGCTAGAGTTTCAGTTAGATTTTCTGTGTGTTTATTTGCTTGGGCTTTATTCCCCTAGTCTTTGTTTCACCAAATGCCACTTTGTGGTGTTGTTTCACATACCATCTTCAGCCTCAACATTTGTAGGTACAGTAGCAGTATCATTTTCTTATGCATGACTCTTATCTCATAGACTGGCACTTGAGTGAATATTCATGAAATTTGAATTTTTCTTTAAGAATGTGTGCTGTCAACTATGTTTGAGTGCTCCTGGATGAAACAGCCTCAAAAATAGTATTGTCTGGGCCAGAGACTTAGCTCAGTGATTCCTGCGCCTGCCTCGCAAGCGCAAGGTACTGAGTTTGATCCCCGGTGACCACATACAATGCTGGGCATGGTGACTCACGCCCACCAGCAATCAATACCAAATACCACGGTGCAGGGCATGGTGACTCACGCCTGTAATGCCAGCACTCGGGAGTCAGAGACAGGAAGATTGTTGAGTTTGAGGCTTGCCTGGGCTACATAGTGAGCCCAGGGCCAGCCTGAACTACAAAGTGAGACCCTGTCTCAATAAATAAATAATAAATAAATAAATAATTTTTAAAAGAATTTTTAAAAAGAAGAAGAGGCTGGAGATTTAGCTCAGTGGTTCTGGTGCCTGCCTC
>PVIC010002783.1:0-74154 GCA_004025085.1 Thryonomys swinderianus
GAGGCAGGCGCCGGAACCACTGAGCTAACCCTCCGGCCCTGTGATGAATTCTTGTAACTTCCTGGTCATTTAAATTTTCCTGTTTTACCTATACGTTGATTTATCTCTTCATTGTTATCATTTTTGTAGGAATTGAATCCTGGGACCTCATACATGCTAAGCAAGCACTCTACTCCTAAACTGTGTCCCCCTCCCTTTTTAAACAATTTTATTTTGAGACAGGGTCCAAGTTGCCCCGGCTGTGCTGTGCTCCTGTTTCAGCCTCCTGAGTAACTGGATTGTTCGCTGTTTTTGTTAGAAGCGTGACATACTCAGCTAGTCCGTGTAGACAAATGTATTCAATTATTCTAGTCCTATGTGCTGTAAGCAGTATCAGCAGAGCCCACTAGAGGGCTGGGTTGACAAGATAATATATTCACTGAAACAGAGACACTGTTTACAGAGTTTGGGAGGATCTCTGGCTGAGTTCTCTCCCTGTGATCTTTGTGTGCCTACTTTTTTCCTTTCCATCCTTCATTCTAATGCTGACCACTCACCCCACAGAAGGTATAAAGCCTTTTTCTCAGTACTGCTGTCTTCTCTAGGACTCACTCCCATGGTCTGGCTCGACTGGTTCAGGGCCCAGGGATCTGAACACTGCTTCTGAAAGCTGCTTCCTGACCTTTACTCCCTGCCTGTTTCCATGCACTGTGCCCTTGGCTTTGCTGCGCCTCTTTCCTGGTGGCATAAGTACAGTGCCGCAGCTGGAAGGATCCGAAGTTCAGGCTCAGCCCTCTGAGGCACCTCGCCCTTTCCTAGAAATGGGGGGGGGGGGTTAGGGCTCTGTGGGAAGTGGTGCTCCTGGAATGTGGACTGTTTGCTATTTAAACAGTTTGGATTGTGTGTATAAGGTGGGACGTCATCCCAAGTCTGAAGTAGGTCATTGCTGTTAACCTTCTTCCCTTATTTTTCAACTTCCAAGGGTCACATAGGAAGCTGATTGGTAGTGGGGATCTGATTAAAATTCAGAACTTAAAATAAAATAAAATAAAATTCACGATTTTCGTCAAGTTGACCACATTGTAAGGTACCGGCTGAGAAAATTTCTGGATGAAATCGACAAAATAGTCATGCAGAAAGCTTTTAGCAAATCAAGTGTACATACACAAAATCTTGATTTAAGTCATTCTAAAAGAAAGAACTAGTGGAGTAGTTCTAGTGGAGCAGAAACAGGTTATGATACAAGGAGGATCAGGGCCAGTGATAGTTCTAGAAAGCGATATCATGCCAGCATGAGGTCAGGTAAAGCTGAAAATGTCCCCCTTCTTCCATGTCTGCTCCCTCTCCCAGGCCTCTGTCCAGAAGATCACTGATTCCAGAAGGCTCCGGTGTCCTGGCTGAGTGGCCTGCTCTTAAAGCCCATGAGGTCCTGTGGGGTCAGTCAGCACAAAGAACAGTTGGCCTTTTGATTTGTTAAACTCTCCCTAAGAGTTTTGGTGCTGTCAAATAGTTCTGCTAATTCAAAGGCAAAACCATTTTGTCCTTCTTTTCCTGTGTCTGTTTGGCTTGCAGGGCAAGCAGGAGCTGGGACCACTGTGCTACACTACATTATGCAATAGGCCTTTAGAGGGCCCAGGCACCTCTTCCTTTAAGAAACACAAAATTCTGGGCCGGAGGGTTAGCTCAGTGGTTCCGGTGCCTGCCTTGCAAGCGCAATGGACCTGAGTTCAATCCCCGGTAACCACATATAATGCTGGGCGTGGTGGCTCACGCCTGTCATCCCAGCACTCCGGAGGCAGAGACAGGAGGATTGCTGAGTTCGCGGCGGCTTGCCTGGGCACCATGGTGAGCTCAGGGCCAGCCTGAACTACAAAGCGAGACCCTGTCTCCAAAAAAAGCAAAAAAAAAAAAAAAAAAAAAAAAAAAGAAACACAAAATTCTGCTGCTTTGATTTGTTTGGCTTTGAGGCCAGTAATTTACATCTCATTTGTGAGCTGGCTCCCCCTCATTGTTCTGGCTAAGTCCTGCTGATTGAATGTGACTCTGGCTTCTGGCCTTATTGTGATTTTGAATTTTAACTGTGTTTGGTTTCAGAGCTGTTTTCCCTCTTGTCTTTTCCTCCCCACTTACCCCTACCCCATAGTAAACTTGGATTCAGTCTTACTTGGGGAAAGAATAATAGTTTTTGCCTGCTTATTTCTGGTTCAGTATTCTCTTACTAACTATTCTTACTTTTCTTTGTCAACAGGCCACCAAGCAGTTTCTTGAAGAGATTAACAAGTGGACCGTTCAGTACAATGTTTCGCCGCTCTCCTGGAATGTGGCTGTCAAGTTCCTCATGGCCAGGAAGTTCGACGTGCTCCGGGCCATTGAGCTGTTCCACTCCTACAGGGTACGTGGCTCGTGGCTCGTGGCTCGTCGCTCCGGTGGGCAGCCTGTGGTGCTGGGCTTCTCATGCTGTTCTCTTGCCCCTCCAGGAAAAGTAGATCAGTGTCCAGGAACCCTGGGGATAGCTGAATCTGGAAGCAGCTACTGGAAACCTCACTTTTGTGCCCAGGGTTGGACTGGACACTGTGAGGAAGTCTGCTGTTGGCCTGGGGGCTGGATGATGGCACACTCTGCTAGAGTTTGTGTCTGAACTCTCTGCTGGTTCCCAGGCACTGGCCTCCGCTGGGATTTTTAGAGACCTAGTATTCAGTTGATTGCTGAGTTCAGGGAATTCAGGAAAAGGGCTTTATCCCCCAAGGAAAAAAGGTCAACTGCAAAGCTTTGTCCTTATCTTAGTAGTACTGGTGTGCAGTAGGGCTCCATCAGTATTTTACTTTATTTTTGGTCTTTATTTTTTAAGGGAGGGCAGTTTGATACTGTTGTTCATAGCCTTTAATTCTGTATCATGTTTGATTTCTTAGTTGGCAGCATTATTGGAAAGACACTGGCTGGGTGTGGTGGCTCACATCTGCAATTCCAGCCCTTAGGGAGCTGAGGCAGGAGAATCTCCATGAATTTGAGGCCATCTTGGGGAGTCTGGACTTCATAGCAAGACCCTCTTTCATAAAGAAAAAAACTACTATTTTGTTACTTTGGGGTTAGGAAATCCTTCTGAAGAGATGTAAGATCTTCATAAATTAGAAAAAAATGGGGATGAAAACTACTGGAATAATCTTAGGACCTATGCTCACTTCTGCCTACCTTGTGGGTCAGCTCATTTAGTATTCATTTATTTATTTATGCCTCAGATGTTTATTGTACACCTACTACGTTCCAGGTGCAGAGATTATTGTTTAGAGGGAGAGAGTAGTGTTGGTATAAGGCAGCACTGGTACTATAGTTAGGCGGGTTGAGGAAGTCTTTCTACAGGAAGTGAGTTTTCAAGGAATAACTAAGGAAGGGATAGGACTCAAGTTGCTGCAGAGTCTGCACAGAAAACATGAGCTCAAAAAGACCCAGGACCGCCAGGAGTGGTGGCTCACGCTGTAATGCCAGCATTTGGAAGGCAGAGGCAGGAAGATTGCGGAGTTCAAGGCTTGCCTGGGCTACATAGTGAACTCAGGGCCAGCCTGACCTACAAAGTGAGACCCTGTTTCAAAAAAAAAAAAAAAAAAAGACCCAGGACAAGGAATGAAATTCAACTGAGCTCAAACACTGAGAGGAAGGTGGGTGCATGGGGAGAAGTTGTGTAGTAGAGACAGCCAAGACCTGGTCAGAGAGTAGCTGCTTTTTCTGAAGGGCAGGCTATGAACACACTGGCCATGAAGTAAAGTAGTACAGAAATCTGTGCAAATTTCTCCACTGGCTTGCAGATGAGAAGGGCTGTGCTGGAGATAGACCAGCAGGAGGGCTGCTGTCCTTACAGGGAGACAATGGCAGTGCTGTTAAACACAATGTCAGAAGACCGGTGTGTGTGTGTGTGTGCGTGTGTGCGCGCATGTGTGTGTGTGTGTGCATGCACGCGCGCGTGCGCACACGCACATGCATGCACGTGCATACATGGACAGGTCTAGAAGTAACTCGGGTAGGACAGGTTGCTGAACCTGCTGTGTGCGGGACGAGGGGTCAAGGATTCCAGGGTCTGACTTGGGTGACTGTCATCACTTTCCTTATCACTGAGACAAAACAGCTGATCCATAGCTTAAAGGGGGGGAGGTTTATCTTGATTCAGTTTCAGTCCTCAGTTGCCCCACACAGATGCAGAAATGGCTGTGGGATACAGGTGGCCATGGGATACAGGCAGCCAAGGGAGAGGGAGGAGTAGGGAGGAGGAATCTGTCCCTCCAGGCCATGCCTCCCAGCAGACCTCCAGATCTGGACTCATGGGGGATTGATCTGATGAATACAGTGCCTCCTGAGCCAATCCTCTTCCACCAAGCCAGTGCTGACCACTTGAGGTTCCGGGGATACAGCAGACCCCACCATGACACAGGATGAATGGCAGCAGTGTTCACTGATGATGAGATACTGAAGTGTGTAGAGAGGAGATGGGAGTTTAGTTTTGAAGCATCTCTAGGATACCCAAATAGCCATGTCATCACAGCAGCAGGAATATCAGTGTAGGGTTCAGAACTGTGGTCTAGTTTGGTGTGGTGGTTTACACCTGTAATGTAATCCCAGCATCCTGGGAGGCTGAGGCAGGAGGATTGCAGCCTGGTAGTTTACCACCTTGGCAAGACTATCAAATATCAAAATAAAAGGACTGGGAATGTAGTTCAATGCAAAGGCCTTGGTTTCAATTTCCAGTATCAAGGCAGTGGAGGGGAGGGGACCCTCTGGAATGGAGATACAGATCTGAGTGTGCTGAAAATAGAAATGAATATTGGAGCCATGGGAGGAGTGGTCATTGTCTTAAGAGGATGTGAGGAACAGAAGATGTATAGGGTTCAATGCTCACCTCAGATTTTGTGCTTTTTTGTCTCAATATCATTTTGAAAACTGGATTAGAATGCTTTAGGTAGGGCCTACTCTCTCCTGTAATCCACCACTTACATAGTCCCTGCTACTGTCTCACCTTAGAAGGCACTTAATTTAATGCTAGGGATGATCTGAGATGATAAGCAAATACCTGGTATGTTTTATTCACCAAGCACTTAGCTCAGTGTGCCTGGCACATTACTCTGCGTTTGCAGAATGAATTTCTATGTATAGAAAAATGTCCACAAAGGTAATTTGGGGTTAAAGGAGACAGTAACAACAAGAGAGGAGCTTTGGTTTGTTTCTCATCATGATGTAGAGAATAGAAGGTAACAGGTGTCTCCAGAGGAAGATAATAATATGCTTGTCATGTAAGGAAAGGAATAGAAATGTCCACTGGATCAGTGATGTGCAGGTCCTGCTGGCTGGTGCTTTGAGCGTCATGGCTGGATTGGGAAGAAATCAGATTGCAGTGGGGTGAGTCCAAAGGGAGCTAGGAATGAATGTGTAGATCTCAGTGCAGAGGTGAGCAGAAGGAAATCACAGGGCTGCCATTGGAGGAGAGGTCAGTAGAGGGAGCTCCTATAAGATGGAGAGATCCTAGGCAGGCAGCTCTGTGTGGACACAGGCTCTAGACTGTTGATCCCCATCTCAGTGTCCTAGTGCATGGTCAGTGCTGCCGCATGTTTCAGTAAGAACTTTGATCCCATTCTCTCATGTTACATGTGGGTCTTTTTTTTTTTTGAGGCAGGGTTTTGCTTTGTAGTTCAGGCTGGCCCTGAACTCACTATGGAGCCCAGGCAAGCCTTGAACTCAGCAATCCACCTGTGCCTGTCTCTGCCTCCCAAGTGCTGGGATTACAGGTGTGAGCCACCACGCCCGGCACTATGGTATGTGGTGTTGATTGCTGGTGGGCGTGAGCCACCACGCCCAGCACTGTATGTGGTTACCAGGGATCGAACTCAGGACCTTGTGCTTGCCAGGCAGGCGCTGGAACCACTGAGCTAAATCTCCAGCCCTTTGTTTTGTCTTTTGAGACAGGTCTTGCCGTGTAGTTCAGGCTGGCCTTGAAATTGTGTTGATCCTCCTGCCTCAGCTTCCCTAGTCCTGGGTTTATAGGCTAGGCCACCACGCCCAGTTTCTAGAGAGAAATGCTGATGACACTTACTTTGCAGGCAAGGAAGCTTCAAAAGCATTCCCAGTTGAGTTGACCTCTGTTTTCAACTCTTCCTTATCCCTGAGATTCAGGGATCACACCAGGCTAGCGTGGATGTGCAGGGTTTTCATACTCACCTTTCTGTGCTTCATTTTCAGGAGACACGAAGGAAGGAAGGCATCGTGAAGCTGAAACCTCATGAGGAACCTCTCCGTTCTGAGATCCTTAGTGGAAAGTTTACCATCCTGGTGAGTCTTCGTGGATCTGTCTTGTGTTTCTGGCTTATGGCAGGAGCTGTTGTCCTGCTCTGGTGCTTTTTCTGGGTACCTTAGCCACAGTCAAGAGCAGACATGAAGTAACTACACAGCTTGGCAAAGAATTGTTCTAATAATAATTGAATCATCACTAATCAGAGCTATTAGAATTGTAAGTAATAGTTCAATAGTGTGAATTATGGAGAATCCGTTGTAGAGTAGGCTCACAGAATTTCATCACTGATCCATGAAGGTTAGTCAGGGCCTTGGGGTTGGTCTACAGGGTGCTAAGATACATCCTGTCCTGTTAATGGTGGTATGTTATTAGGATTTCTGGGCCTCTTAGGTAAGCAGGAACTCATACTGTTGGGCAGCATGAGGGCCAGAATCCTATTGCATGGTACTGTCCTGCTGCTGGCTTTTTCTTTATCTTGCCTAGGAAATTAGTTACAAAGCCAATGCAGAATGATCCTTTGATTACTCTGCAGTTAAGAGCCAAGAAAATGTGATTTCTTTTTTTCTTGCAACAGGCACTAAGAGAATCAGGCCTGGGACAATCCTAACCTTTTTCCTTTTTGGGAAGAGGCGGATCTAGGAAGCATCAACAGCACCCTTCTTCTCATGCCATGAGTGTTCTTCCAGGGTAGAAGCTTTAGGGATGGCTGCATTTCCCATTTGACTCTTGAATATTTCCTGCCTTCTTTGCTGTAGAACGTGCGGGACCCCACAGGAGCCTCCATCGCCCTCTTCACTGCCAGGCTGCACCATCCCCACAAGTCCGTCCAACATGTGGTCCTCCAAGCGCTCTTTTACTTGCTGGACAGGGCTGTTGATAGGTGAGCACCGTCCTTATCTTGTAAGTGGCCCACCTCCAGATGGGAAAGTGACAGTTTTCACATGATTAAATTTCACAGTGCCTTTCCTGTCCCTGAAGATGTGCCCTGAGCAGTACTATCAGTAGGAAGCAGCCATTCCTGCTGTGTAGTGTGTTTCAAGGTGCTATCAGGATGTTGGGTATTTTGTGTCTTTATCACCTCAGCTCTATTTCAGGGTAACAGAAACTAGGCGAGCTATTTGTCAGCAATTGCCAGTGCATTGAGAATTACTTATGGGAAGAGAGGGAGGAAGAAATGACCAGTGCTGGTTCTTTTTTGCTGCTATCAATAGCCTCTGCTACCACATGCCTGTATTCCCAGCACTGGGGAGGCTAGAGCAGGAGAATCACCACAAACAAGATCAAGGCCAGCCTGGGCTACACATGAGTTCAAGGCCAATCTGGGCTATATAGTGAAACCCTGTATCAAAGAAGATATACGTATGTGCGCGCGCACACACACACACACACACACACACAGCCTCTTGGGCCAGGTGTAGGACACACCTGCATGCCAGCTGTTTGGGGGCCTGAAGCAGGAGGATCAGAAGTTCAAGGCCAGCCTGGGCAGCTTGGTAAGACCCTGTCTCAAAAAACGTGGGGGCTGGGGATGTAGCACAGTGGTAGGACATTTTCCTGGCAGGTGCAAGGCCCTGAGTTCAATCCTCAGCATGAAAAGAAAGAAAAAAACAGTCTCTCTGAGGCCTCAATTTCTTTGTCTTAAAGTAGAAATAGTGCCATTTAGCTCAGAGGATTTTGAAAGTCAATATTCAAGGGATAGCCCAAAAATAGAAAGTTAATAAGCAAAAGTATTTTTTTGTTATTGTTGATTTTTTTGTTTTGTTTTGGTTTGGTTTGGTTTTTTTTTTTTTTTTTTTTTGCTTTTTGGAGACAGGGTCTCGCTTTGTAGTTCAGGCTGGCCCTGAGCTCACTATGGTGCCCAGGCAAGCCGCCGCGAACTCAGCAATCCTCCTGTCCCTGCCTCCCGAGTGCTGGGATTACAGGCGTGAGCCACCACGTCTGGCATTGTGGTATGCGGTGTTGATTGCTGGTGGGCGTGAGTCTCCATGCCCAGCATTGTATGTGGTTTCCGGGGATTGAACTCAGGACTTGCGCTTGCGAGGCAGGCGCTGGAACCACTGAGCCAACCCTCCGGCCCTTGGTTTGGTTTTTAAGATAGGGTCTCAATGTATAGTTAAAGTTGGGCTTGAATTCACTTGTGTGTTCCAGGCTGGCTTTAAACTCATAGCAATCTTCCTGCCATAGCTACCTAAGTGCTGGGATTACAAGCATGTGCCACATCATGCTTGGCCTCAAACGTACTTTTTTTTTTTTTTTTTTTTGCTTTTTGGAGACAGGGTCTTGCTTTGTAGTTCAGGCTGGCCCTGAGCTCACTATGGTGCCCAGGCAAGCCGCCGCGAACTCAGCAATTCTCCTGTCTCTGCCTCCCGAGTGCTGGGATTACAGGCGAGAGCCACCACGCCCAGCATTATATGTGGTAACCGGGGATCGAACTCAGGTCCTTGCGCTTGCGAGGCAGGCGCCGGAACCACTGAGCTAACCCTCCGGCCCTCAAACGTACATTTTTATGATAATAATAGGCATAAGCCAAAAAGAACAAGCCTAAATCATTTCCTGTCTTGCTGGGTTAGACAAGATTACAGTTGATAGGCAAAGAACTGAAGGCTGAGGAATTACTACAATTTTGTTTCTGGTGGTAGCACAACTGCCTCCTGTCCTTTTTAGCCCAAATATGGAGCTCCCAGGCCTGAGTCCTGTTTACTGTGCTCTTCCCAGAGCTGTTGTGCAGTGTCATGTGCCTTTCTGCCACAGCTCCTCTTTCCCTGGTGCTGATGTTTCGATTTGAAGGCTGCACTGGGGGGATGAGATTGGTAGCACTGGAGCCACTGAGGTCCTGCTCTGTCCAGCCTGAACATAGCCTAGTGCTGATCTGAGTGAGCCTCTGACTCAGTTATGTCACCTCATAGCACTTAGCTTCTTCTCTTGGTGCTCAACTGGAAATAGAGCTGCACTCCGTGCATAGCATTGTTCTGAAAAAGGGAAGTTGCCGTGGAGCAGGAGGTGAGCTCAGTGATAGAGAGAATCTACCTAGCATGGAACATGGCACTGTCAATAGATAAATTTATACAAGAAGTTGTAGCTGTGTGCAGTGTAATATAGTATAATATTGTACTAGCCTGCAATCCCAGCCCTCTTTGGGGCTGAGACAGGATGATTCCAAGTTCATGTGCAAACTGGGCAAAATACTTTGAGACCATGTCTCAGGAAACATGGTATGGGACGGCTGGATGTGTAATTCAGTGTGAAGGCTTTGAACCCAATGCCTCCTTTGGTAAAGGAGTGGGGAGGATGAAGTTGCTAAGGAGTCAGAACCATTAATCTCAATGGCCCTGTGCTCCTCACACAGAAATGTGGCATTATTCAGTCCTCTTTCCTGTGATTGGTCATTAGCCTGCTTATCAGAATAAGGATACTGTGAAATGCTCCTTTAGGTTAGAATGAATGAAAGCCTTTCCCCATAGATACTCAGTAGTAAGTGTCCTCCTCAGAAGGTTGAAGAATGGGAGCTCTAAGGAGCATGTGGCCAGATCTTACTCCTTCCAGTGTGAGTGTGGATACCACAGGAGGCCCATAGGCAGATAAAATATTGTCTCACCTGCTTGTTATGTAGAGGAGTCAATATATGCTGAATAAATGTGATTCCTTTTCCCCAAGCAGTTCTCCCTAGTGAACAGAAAATCTCCTTTTCCCTTGTTGCCTTGAACCAGAATGTTCTCTCCCCTCCTCTTTATTGAGTTGGGCCCTTGCTTTAAGGCCCTACTTGCTCACTCACTGGTTTCTTTAGCACACCAGTGCTGAAGAAATAAAATTATTTACTCTGATTTTTTTTTTTTTTTGAGACAGTGTCTCGCTTTGTAGTTCAGGTTGGCCCTGAGCTCACTGTGTACCCCAGCAAGCCTCAAACTCAGCAATCCTCCTGCCTCTGCTTCTTGAATGCTGGGATTACAGGTATGAGCCACCACACTTGGCTCTTTACTCTGATTTTTTTTTTTTTTTTTTTTTAGACAAGGTCTTGTTTTGTAGTTCAGGCTGGCCCTGACTTCACTATGAAGCCCAGGCAAACCTTGAACTCAGCAATCCTCCTGTCTCTGCCTTGCCTCCTGAGTGCTGGAATTACAGGTGTGAGCCATCACACCCGGCACTGTTGTATGTGGTATTGATTGCTGGTGGGCGTGAGTCACCACACTCAACATTGTATGTGGTTACCAGGGATTGATGATCAAACTGAGGACCTTGCGCTTGCAAGGCAGGTGCCAGAACCACTGAGCTAAATCTCCGGCCCTCTTTACTCTGATTTTAATAGTAGTTATTCCTAATGCTTATCTTTTTAAATTTTTTATTTTGAAAGAGTTTTTTTTTTTTTTTTTTGAGACAGGGTCTCGCTTTGTAGTTCAGGCTGGCCCTGAGCTCACTATGTAGCCCAGGCAAGCCTAGAACTCAGCAATTCCCCTGCCTCTGCCTCCCGAGTGCTGGGATGACAGGTGGGAGCCACTGCGCCCAGCACTGTGGTATGTGGTATTGATTGCTGGTGAGCGTGAGTCTCCACGCCCAGCATTGTATGTAGTTACGGGGATAGAACTCAGGACCTTGCGCTTGTGAGGCAGGTGCCAGAACCACTGAGCTAACTCTCCGGCCCTTGAGAGAGTTTTGATGAGTCACAAAGTTGTCTAGGCAGGGCTCAAATATGTTATTCTCCTGCTTCAGCCTCCCAGAGTTCAGGGATTACAAGTGTGCATCATCCTCCCTGGTTGCTAATACCAGTAACTGTATTCAAGGCCTTGGTATGTCATTGATTTTATACTAATAGTAGTGGGGTTTTTTTGTTTGTTTGTTTGTTTTTTTGAGACAAGGTCTTACTATATAGCCCATGCTTGCCTTGAACTCCAGAAATCCTCCTGCCTCAGCCTCCCAAGTGCTGGAATTACAGGCATGCCCCACCCCACCCAGCTGGTTTTATGTTTTCAAACAAGTTCTCCCTCTGTAGTTCAGCTGACCTTGAACTCATAGTTTAGGTGCGCTTTGAACTTGCAACAGTCCTGCTAGTCCTGGGATTATACATTTATACCACCATACTTGGCTAGAATTAGAGATTTTTGTAACATGTTATTTTCCTCGGTTGCACTTCAGTTTTGAATTTTGTTATAAGGATGAAGTAAAAAAATCAAAACAAAACTGAACATGATGGTGCTCACCTGTAATCTCAGCACTCTGGAGGCTGAGGCAGAAATATTTTAGGTTTGAGGTCAGTCTAGGGTATATGGTGAATCCAAGGCCTCATGATGCTACGTAGTGAATTCAAAGCCAGTCTAGACTAGATAACAAGGCCCTATCTCAAGCAAGCAAACAAAAGCCTGTGATAATGTGTGAGTGTGTAATTCCAGCCCTCCAGAAGCTGAGGCAGGACAATTGCAAATTTGAGGCCTGCCTGGGCAATTTAGTGAGACCTGAAAAAATAAAAAGGAATGGGATATAACTCAGTAGTAAAGTGGGTTTGATCCCCAGCACTCTCTCCCCCACCTTCCACACAGTGAATATGTTATAGGAACGTGTTTGGTAATTCTGAATAGTGAAAACTGTCAAAAATTAGTCTAATCAAATAATTTCTTCCTCGTAATTTTCTAGAGTCGAAAGTCAAAAGCAACTAAAGATCTGAATTACTCTGAGTAAAATATTTTCAGTGAATACATGTTTTCATTCAATGATTGGTTTACAGCTTTGAGACTCAAAGGAATGGCCTGGTGTTTATCTATGACATGTGTGGTTCTAATTATGCCAACTTTGAGCTGGATCTTGGCAAGAAAGTCCTCAACCTGCTGAAGGTAAGGCTGGGGAGGATGCTCTCCATTCTCTTTCAATGGTCAGAGTTTTCCCTTTTTATTCATTGGGAAAACTTAGAAATGGTGTAAACTCCAGACATCATTTTCAGTCTAAAGGTCACATCTCTCCCAAGTAATTCCTCTTCTTAGAGGTAACATTACTGCTGTTGGCAATGCTTGCTCTACAATGCATATGCTTAGGACAGAATTGCTGGTCGAGAGGTCTGTGCAGATTCAGCTTAGAAGACTGTGTTCAAGTCTTTTCCAAAGTGATCATGTTCTCTTGGCATGAGGAAGAATTTCCATTGGCCCACATCCTCTCCAACTCATTGTCATGTCAGGCTTCTTTGTCTTTTCTTTGTCAAATGAAGATAAAATGGTATTTTGTTTAACGACCATTTCTTTAATGACTGTTCAAAGTTTTAGGACTAAGATGCGCTATTTAGACTTAAATTAATTCATCTTTTTTTGGTACAGTTTTTCTACATCTTATTGATAGAGCCTCACTGCCTTTTTTGTACGGTACACCTTATTTTACAGTATTCTAATTGCTGATTGTACTGTATGGTATAGTACTGTAGTTTTATGTTTTGTTATATATTATAGTACTACTTGTAAGAGTTATGCATGTAACAACAAAGTGATCAAGTTAAAATTTCCTTTATTCTGAATATTATAATGTGTACAATTCCTCATTCAGTTAATGACCTAATCACAAGATCTGAACTTGGTCATTAAACAAGGAATGTTTATATAGCATTGTGAAATTAAATATAATTTATTAGCTGTACATGTTTCCTCCTGTGAATACTTATTTGTGGTTTGTTAATTTGTGGATTAATGCATTAATAGGGTTTCTTATTTTGGAAACATATTCAGGCTGGCCTTGAACTTGAAATCCTGCCCTTCAACTCCTGAGGGCTAGGATTATAGGCATACATCACCATGCCTGGCTTTAGCAGAGTTTTTTTTTTTTTTTTCTTTTGTGACAGGTGTTGCTTTGTAGTTCAGGCTGGCCCTGAGCTCACTATGTGGCTCAGGCAAGCCTTGAACTCAGCAATCCTCCTGTCTCTGCCTCCCGAGTGCTGGGATTACAGGCGTTCTGGGATTACAGGTGTGAGCCACCATGCCCAGCATTGTGGTAATGTGGTATTGATTGCTGGTGGGAGTGAGTCACCACACCCAGCATTGTATGTGCAAGGTCCTGAGTTCAATATCCCAATTTCATCCCCAGTTCCATCCCTGTACCACACACCATAATGCTGGGCGTGGTGGCTCCCACCTACCAGCAGTTAGTACCACAAACCACAATGCCTAGTGTGGCAGCTCACACCTGTAATCCCAGCATTTGGAAGGCAGAGGCAGGAGGACTGCTGTGAGTTCAAGACTAGTCTGGGCTACATGGTAAGTTCAGGTCCAGACTGAACTACAAAGTGAGACCCTATCTCGAAAAACCCAACAAACAAACAAACAAATATAAGATATGATTGAAAAATATGGGGAATGTTTAAATTTAAATAATTTATTACAGTAAAAGACACATATCACTAATCCCTCTCAAATACTTCTCCTTCCTTTGAGTACACTTATCCCACCACTCTTGCTATTTTTTTTTTTAATTTTTGTTTCTTTGAGGATCTCATTCTGTAGTTGAGTGTTTCTGGGTTTTTTTTGGTACCAGGAGTCAAACTTGGGACCTTGCACTTATGAGGTAGGTGCCAGAACTACTGAGCTAAATCCCCAGTTCTGTAGTTGAGGCTGAGATTGAGTTCATGATGTAGTTCACATTCACTTTAAGCCAAAAGCTATCCTCCTGCCTCAACCTCCCAGAGGGATTACAGACATATACCTCCATGCCCAGCTTTCTAGCCTGCTTTTTTGTACGTGACAGTTGAAGGGACTGTGGATATTTAGATCTGAAATAAATGGGTCTTCAGTGATAGAAACAGGTTTTTACACTTTAGTGAAGAGACTTTTGCTAATGTTGTGGCTGCTGATTATTCTTTATGAGGGAGTGTGGGACTTCCTAGACTTTCTGGAACTAAAGAGTAATGGAGGAGGACAGAGAGTAACATGCCAGTTTGAGAATTAGGCTCATGAAAGTGGCAATAAGAGTAGGTTCAACCAGAATACAGTAGGAGATTTTTACCCATAGTATCCTCTGTATTTGACTCGAGGGGAGCCAATTTTTTCTGTCTCAGAACTCCCGTGTAGCACATGGGATCCTCCTCCAAGCAGGGCTGGAACATTGACAGCTGAGTGACACAGAGCCCTGAGGGTTAGGGTGAGCCATCTGTCACCCTTGAGCCTGTGTAGCCCTGTACATCTCCATTTCAAACTTCTTTGCTACTTATGCACAACAGATCAGATTTATTTATGTAGACATTTGCTTAATTTGCACCTCTGGGGATTGAGCACAAAGATTTACATGCTAAGCAATGTACCTAGCTCTGAGCGGTACCTCCAGCCTAGATGATGTTTATTTATTGATTGAATAATTAAATACCCAGAGGAAGAAATGAGTGAAAAAATAAATGATGCATACACAGACATCAGACTAAAAGAAAGGTTACAGAAGAAGTTTCTTTTATGTTCAGTTTATTCATAATCTAATTTTTTCTTGAGTCTGTACACACACACACACAAGCAGAACTTTTCTAGGATAGATGCAAGTAGGCTGATGTGCAATATGGGTAGAGTAACTGCTCATCAGAAAAATTAGCATAGGCTGGGTGGGTGGTGTGTACCTGTAATCCCAGCAAATGGGAGGGTGAGGCAGAGGATCACTGCAAGGTCAAGGCCATCCTGGGCTACCTAGCAAGTTCAAGAACAGTTTGAACTGCCCAGTGAGACACTGTCTCAAAAAAGAGAACAGGCCGGGTGTGGTGGCTCACGCCTGTAATCCCAGCACTCGGGAGGCAGAGGCTGGAGGATTGCTGAGTTCGAGGCTTGCCTGGGCTACATAGTGAGTTTAGAGCTAGCCTGAACTACAAAGCGAGACCCTGTCTCAAAAAAAAGAAAAAAGAGAACAGAAAAGTTAGCGTAACTTATGATCAACATGACCTTATTAACATCAGGTTTTTTTCTTTTTTTTGAGACAGGGTCTCGCTTTGGAGTTCAGGCTGGCCCTGAGCTCACTATGTAGCCCAGGCAAGCCTTGAACTCAGCAATCCTCCTGCCTCTATCTCCTGAGTACTGGGATTACAGGTGTGAGCCACCATGCCTGGCATTTGGTATGTGATTGCTGGTAGGCATGAGTCACCAATGGTATTGTGGTATGTGGTCACTGGGGATCAAACTCAGGACCTTGCACTTGCTAGGTAGACGCTGGAACCACTGAGCTAAATCTCTGCCAACATCATTTTTTTCTTTTTTCTTTTTTTTTTTTTGAGAGAGGGTCTCGCTTTGTAGTTCAGGCTGGCCCTGAGCTCACTGTGTAGCCCGGGCAAACCTTGAACTCAGCAGTCCTGCCTCTGCCTCCCGAGTGCTGGGATTACAGGCGTGAGCCACCACGCCCGGCTCAACATCATTATTTTTAAATATAGGTCATATTTCCTCTAGTTATCAAAGCTTTACTTAGGCTGTAGATTCTCCCTGCTGAGTAAGACAGGGAGAATCATAGAAGATTGGAACTGGGCTCTCAGTCTTTGGTTCTAGGAGGCTGAAACTTTACTACTCTCTCACAGGGAGCATTTCCAGCCCGCTTGAAAAAGGTGCTGATTGTGGGCGCACCCATCTGGTTCCGAGTGCCCTACTCCATCATCAGCCTCCTCCTGAAGGACAAAGTGCGGGAGAGGGTAAGACAAGCCCACCCTTGAGCATCCTGTCTACTGCTGAAATCCTTCCCAGCTACTTGCTTGCACGTTCTGCTCCTTTACTGTTCCTTTCTTTTTTGCTCATCAGCTGAGCAGACAGGTCTCAGGTGCTGTGGTCAGAAGCAGCTCAGTGAGCTGGTTGTCCTTCTCCACAACACCTTGCACAGATGGGGCTGAGTGTGTCCTGGAGGGAATGAAGAGGTGGGATAGTGCAGGATTACATAGACTTCACTGTTTCCCAGCATTTAAAGGCAAGGGTTGCCAGGGGTTTATCTCAGTGGCACCCCACGCCTGCCTGAGTTCGATCCCTGATAGCCAGAAATAAAGCAAGGTCGTAATTCTGGGGTAGGTTGTATGTTTAGCAGGGACAAGCCCTTAGTTTCTAGCTAGCATCAGAAAAACCCAGAAAACAAGAACAAAAGCTACCATTTAATAGTATTACATTTAGCTGACATGGTGTTGGAATTTATTCATTTATAAGGACCATTCTGTTCCTTTCACTGCTAGAGTTTCAGGGGAGATATGCTTCCCAATGTCTCTGCCTACTTTTTTTTTTTTTTTTTTTTGAGACAGGGTCTCACTTTGGAGTTCAGGCTGGCCCTGAGCTTACTATGTAGCCCAGGCAAGCCTTGAACTCAGCAATCTTCCTGTCTCCGCCTCCCGAGTGCTGGGATTATAGGCATTAGCCACCACAGCGGGCACTGTGGTATGTGGTATTGATTGCTGGTGGGCATGAGTCACCACGCCCAGCACTCTGTGTGTGTGTGTGTGTGGTTACCAGGGATCAGGGATCGAACTCAGGACCTTGCGCTTGTGAGGCAGGTGCCGGAACCACTGAGCTAAATCTCCAGCCCTGTCTCTGCCTACTTTTATTCCTGTCATATTTTCTTAAATAGCCAATCACTTCCAGTTTTAATAGTGCTGTCCCAAATCACTTACATTTTATTAAATTTCTTGAGGGTTTGGGGGTTGAAACGTTACAGTTCAGCCACTGATTATGGTTACTCTAACAAAGTGGAGTATGAAACCTTGGCATACTAGGGTAAATTATAGAAAAATTGTCTTAAAAGTATTCATACCAGAGAACAGTGTAATAAGGAATTCTGAAGTTAAGTGAGCAGTGCAGGTCTTTCTGGCTGAGGCGACGTGGGTCGCAGAGGGGAAAGTGAAGACACTAGCACTGGAGAGGCCACTAAGAGACCTGTGACTCAATAGGAGGGATCTGTCCTAAGAGCTCTGTGAGGGGTTCATCAGGCACTTCCTGCACTTGAATTATGGGATTTAATGAATGTGCATCTAAACTTAAATGCATTGAGTACTTTATCCTTATCCTGGGCTTGGGAATTAATTAAAGCTGAGTGAAACTGGCCTTGGAGGAGCAAGGAGCATGTGGTCCTGAGGAGAAGGAGCAGGAGCAGAGCACAGGGGATGAGCAGAGATCGGACAGAGGACCAGGCTCTGCTGCAGACTGGGGGGAGGGTATTGTCTCAGGCTGTCAGCAAAGGCTTCCTGCAGAGGCAGAGGGAGAAAGGAGGGATTTCCAAGAAGAGGCAGCATTCCCACTCCACAGAGATTCTAAGGAGAATCCACGACGCTGTCTGGGCCCAGCATGATTGAATCTAAGCAAAGCAAAGTGAAGCATTATGATTACCTATCTAGGTTTCTTCTGGATCCCCTCCAGTTGGTTCCAGCCTCTCTTGGGTATTTGGAATTCTCTTTAAACACCCATACCGAGAGTAAAGTACAAATGAATGGGCCAAGAACTGGCTGCTTTAGTATGGAGCTGACAAAAATAACCATTCCCCATGCGCTGTGAGTGGTAAGAAAGCAAAGTGCCAGCGTGTGATAGTGTTGGGCAGCCTCATTACTAGGATGATCTTTTGCTCATTATCCTTTTCTTTCAGATGGTCTGTATCAGGGCCCCTAATTCCAGGAGTGAATTTGATAG
Organism: Thryonomys swinderianus; assembly: GCA_004025085.1. Taxonomy (NCBI): domain Eukaryota; kingdom Metazoa; phylum Chordata; class Mammalia; order Rodentia; family Thryonomyidae; genus Thryonomys; species Thryonomys swinderianus. Next base: position 17,830 of record PVIC010002783.1, read on the forward strand.
ATGTTCTATAAGTTCACACTTTTATCTGAGAATTCAAAAGATTTTAGGCAGATGAATTACAATCTGCTTCTTTTATACATTTTACAAAGCATGATCAAAGTATATGGTGAATGTTTAAATTTAAATTTGAGTGGGACATGGTGGCTCAAGTCTGTAATCTCAGCACTTGGGCAGTAGAGGCAGGAGGATTGCTGAGTTCAAGGCTTGCCTAGGCTACGTAGTGAGCTCAAGGCCAGCCTGAACTACAAAGCGAGACCCTGTCTTAAAAAAAAAAATACATACATACATACATACATACATACATACATAAATAGAATTTTTAAAAACTTATTATAGTAAAAGGACACATTGTCGTTAATCCCCCTTCAAGTATTCCCTCTCATTGCAAACACACCCATCATTTTTTGTTACTTTCTGATACGGTACTGGATATCTTCTTTAGGAAGTGTATTTGGGACGTATGATTAAACAGTAGAGTGAATGGTCCTGGTCAGTGCCATCCATCAGAAAGGCAGGCTCATAAATACATTACTGTTTACCTTATTTACTTGCTCTGGCACTGTGTGACTTTTGGCTTAGCCAAAATGACCGTGGAAGGTCAGCATTTTGAATAAATTTAGGGAATAAATATTGAGGTAGACAACATAGCACAACTAAAGATACTCACGAAGGAGGACTTCCAGAGCTGCTTCAGAGAGTAGCAGAAACATTGGGATAAATGTGTTCATAGCAGGCGGAGTATGGAGGGGGTGTTAATAGTAATGTCCTTTTGTTATAATAATTTTTTTAATTTTTAAAAATTCATTGTATTGGGGCCGGAGATTTAGCTCAGTGGTTCCAGTGCCTGCCTCGCAAGTGCAAGGTCCTGAGTTCGATCCCAGTAACCACATACAATGCTGGGTGTGGTGGCTCATGCCTGTAATCCCAGCACGTGGGAGGCAGAGACAGGAGGATTGCTGAGTTTGAGCCTTGCCTAGGCTACATAGTGAGCTCAGGGCCAGCCTGAACTACAAAGGGAGACCCTGTTTCAGATAGATAGATAGATAGATAGATAGATAGATAGATAGATAGATAGATAGATAGATAGACAGACAGACAGACAGACAGACAGACAGACAGACAGACAGACAGACAGACAGATAAGTTCACTGTATTTTCTGTTCATTCTGTGTATATCAAACAACTTTCAGCACATTCTCCCAAACTAGGGTAGGCATATTTGTTCTTCATTGTTGTGTGCTGTCCCCTCCCCCAAACTCACACAGTTCTTTCTGGCCTTCCAGATTCAGATATTAAAGACATCTGAGGTTACTCAGCACTTGCCCAGGGAGTGCCTTCCTGAAAACCTGGGTGGGTACATCAGAATTGACCTCGCCACGTGGAACTTCCAATTCCTGCCCCAGGTGAACGGCCACCCAGATCCCTTCGATGAGATCATCCTGTCCTCCTTCCCTCCTGCCTTAGACCGGGACTCAGTACATGTGCCAGGTCCCCATGCCATGACCATCCATGAGCTGGTGGACTATGTTAACAGCAGGCAGAAGCAGGGGATCTATGAGGAGTATGAGGACATTCGCCGGGAGAACCCCGTTGGCACTTTCCACTGTTCCATGTAAGTAGGACAGGTTCGGCCACCTTTGATCTCCAAATTGACCCTAGCGGGTGCTCACAACAAAACACAATGCACACATACTGTGTCCTCAGCAAAGGCCCCTCCGCGGGTTAGGGAGTAACATCACAAGTGAGAGCTCCCTTATAGAAAGGCTCCTGGCTCCTGCTTTGATGCTTTTTGCCATGGTCTGTGGTGTTACTTCTGAAGGTCTTTGGTAACAGCATTGGATTCCTATAATAACACACTTTTGGGTACTTTCCTAAAATGGAAATATTTAGGAAAAAGGATTAAAAATGGGCTTCTCTGTATTCCTGGACTCACTGTGAGCTCTGATCTACTCAGTTTTTCCCCATGGTATTACATAATGTTAGAATAAAATGCTACATCTTAGGGCCAGGGATTTAGCTCAGTGGCACTATGTCTGCCTTTCAAGTACAAGGTCCTGGGTTCAATTTCCACGACTGGGGGAAAAAAAAGGAAAATAATGCTACATCTTGAGAGGATGGAGACTGGCACATTTAAAAGAATCTGTAGTCCGAAGAGAGAATTTCCTCTTAGGAATTTTAACTTCTTTCCTCTAAATCCTACCTCAAAACCATCTGCTAGTCTATAACTGATTTCATAATGGATTCATTGCTGTTGGCAATAAGTCATTTTTCTTGCCACTTTGCTCTAATTTCTCTTAACATATTTTAATCAACTGCAGCAGAAATCCTTCTCTCCAAGTGAGCTCTGTTTGTTGGAAATTAGGGAACCTCAGGTTATACCAAATGCTCCTTAAAAAAGTAAAAAGTTTTTTTTAAAAAGCCCCCTCCAGGTGACATAGTTGTTCTCTTCTCAGTTTTCCTGTGTGTAATGCATGATTGTGGGAGTCTGGGGTCTGCTTTATGATTCTGTGAGCACCTTGTCCCTCAGAACTCTGTCCAGCTTCCTCTGTATCTGTGAAGAAGATATAAAGGAAAAAAATTAGTTAGGAGTCCAAGTTGAGGGCCACAAAAGAACAGAGGTGATTGGGATAGAAGCCAGTAGGCAGAACAGGAGCACAAAGGAGGGGCTGGGTACAGAGCCTGGTGGTGGGCTCTGGTCTGGCATGCACGAGGCCCTTGGTTTGATTCCAAGCCCTGGGGGGGAAATACAGAGAAAGAAAGAGTAGTGCCAGGTGCCATGGCACATGCCTATAGTTCCATCTGCTTGAGAGGCTGAAGTGCTGGATTGCCAGTGTGAGACCAGCCTGGGTGACTTAGTGAGACCCTGTCTCAGAATTTAAAGAAAGCACTGGGGAACCAGCTGAGTGCTGGAGTGCCCCTGGATTCAATCTTCAGTACTGGCAAAAAACAAAGTGAGAAGGGGAAGAAAGTAAGTGTGAAAATGGAGTAGTGTGTTTTTTGCGCACATAGCTTTGTCCCCTGCTGTCCAGTCGAGACTTCTGTTTATATCAAGTGTCTTTTCCAGTCTTGAATGGAGGAAGTGCCTGAGAGCAGGAAGGGCACACTGTTGGGGATTCATGACCAGCTGTAGTGCTTCTGTGGTTACTTAGATTTGGTTTGTCTGCTTGGCGTCACCGGAACATGACAGAGAATATGCCTAGTCTGATGAGACTTCTCCATCTTTTCTCTGTTGAGCAGTGGAGTCTCCACTTCATGGTAGACACCCAGAGTCCTCGTCAGCAACAGGTCTTTGTTACACTAAAGCCCATAAATGCTTACCCCTGTGCAAGAACTCTGCTTTCCTTAGGACTCTGGTTATGAGATTAATACTTGAGTGGTACATATAGCCCTGGGACCTGGGGAACAAGAAGCTTTGTCCCCTTTGTCTCCTCCCAAAAACGTTTTTTGGACTATTTTTGTTTTGAAATGGGGCCTTACTATTTAGTCCATGTTGGCCTTGAATTTACTGTGTAGCCCAGACTGGCATTGAAACTCCTGATCTTTTATTTTTTTTGAGATAGGGTCTCACTTTGTAGTTCAGGCTGGCCCTGAGCTTACTATGTAGCCAAGGCAAGCCTTGAACTCAGCAATCCTCCTGTCTCTGCTTCCCCAGTGCTGGGATCACAGGTGTGAGCCACCACGTCCAGCACTGTGGTATGTGGTATTGATGGCTGGTGGGCGTGAGTCACCATCACCATACCCAGCATTGTATGTGGTTACCGGATGGAACTCAGAGCCTTGCGCTTGCAAAGCAGGCACTGGAACCACTGAGCTAAATCTCTGGCCCTTGAACTCCTGATCGTGATCCTCCTGTCCCTGCCTTCCAAGTGCTAAGATTAACAGGTATGCACTGTCACATCCAGCTGCACTCTTTAATTACACTCTTTTGACCTCTTTCCTTCACACATTTTTTATTAGTACCTATTGGCTGTACAGATCCTTGGGTTTTGATGAGGATGTAGCTCAGTGGTTTGGGTGCCTGCCTCACAAACACAAGGTCCTGAGTTCGATCCCTGGCACCAAAATTAAAAAAAAAAATCTAAGCCTCAGACCCATGGGTTTCTTTTTGGTAGACTTGAACCTGCATATAATCATCCCTCATGATCCCATTTGTCCTACTCTCTGCCAGTTTTAACATTTTTTTGTTTCAGTGTGTGTAATATATTTTGATCACATTCATTCCATTGCCCACCCTTGTACCTCCCCCACTTTGTTCCTTTCCTCTTGTCTAGTAAGTCTCCCTTCTACTTCCTTGTCACCTTTAGATTCTGTGTATTAGGGAAGACATATGATATTTGTCCTTGAGTCTGGTGTATTTCATTCATTCTATGTCATGGCCTTCAGATCCTTTTTTTTTTGGAGACAGGGTCTCGCTTTGTAGTTCAGGCTGGCTCTGAGCTCACTATGTAGCCTAGGCAAGCCTCGAACTCAGCAATCCTCTGGTCTCTGCCTCCCGAGTGCTGGGATGACAGGCGTGAGCCACCATGCCCGGCACTGTGATATGTGGTATTGATTACTGGTGAGCATGAGTGTCTCCATGCCCAGCATTGTATGTGGTTACCGGGGATCGAACTCAGGACCTTGCGCTTTGCGAGGCAGGTGCCGGAACCACTGAGCTAACCCTCTGGCCCTTCAGATCCATTTTTATGCAAATGAATAAATTTCATTTTTTTAAATGGAGGGGTAATACTCCGTTGTGTATCTATACCACATTTTCTTTTATTCTTTTATTTATTTATTTATTTTTGAGACAGGGTCTCACTTTGTAGTTCAGGTTGGCCCTGAGCTATGTAGCCCAGACTAGCCTTGAACTCACAGCAATTTTCCTGCCTCTGCCTCCTGAGTGCTGGAATTATAGGCATGAGCCACCACACCTGGTATTGTGGTGTGTGGTACTGATTGCTAGTGGGCGTGACCACCATGCCCAGCATTGTGGTATGTGGTACCCGGGAACTGAACTCGGGACCTTGTGCTTGGGAGCCAGATGCTGGAACCACTGAGCTAAATTCTGGGCCCTCTTATCCACTCTTTTTTTTTTTTCTTTTTGAGACAGAGTCTCACTTCGTAGTTCAGGCTGGCCCTGAGCTCACTGTGTAGCCCAGGCAAGCCTCAAACTCAGCAATCCTCCTGCCTCTGCCTCCTGAGTGCTGGGATTACAGGCTTGAGCCACCACACCTGGCACTGTGGTATGTGGCATTGATTGGTGGTGGGTGTGAATCACCATGCCCAGCATTGTATGTGGTTACAGGGGATCAAACTCAGGACCTTGCGTTTGCAAACCACTGAGCTAAATCTTCGGCCCCTCTTATCCATTCTTATTGATCAGCACCCAGCTGGTTAGATATCCTGGCCATTGTGAACTGTGCTGCAGTAGATATGGTTGTACAGATCTCCTTATAGCATGCTGACTTTAATTCCTTCCCATGTATACCAAGGAGTGGTATAGTGAGTTCACAGGATAGATCTATTTATAGTTTTTTTGAGGAACTTCCATACTGATTTCCATAGCAGCTGTATTAATTTACATTCCCACCAACAGTGTAGAGGGGCTCCTTTTTTCCTACAGTCTCCTCAGCATTTATTCTTTTTTATAATCTTGATGGTAGCCATTCTGATTGGGGTGAAATGGATTCTCCGTGTGTTTTGATTAGCATTTCCCAAAATTAAACATTTTATTATGAGGTTTTTATAGAGTAACATGCAATTACAGGAAGTAATGTAGACAGATCACATTTACCCTTTCCATACTTCTCTAGTATAATATCACAACCATGGTGTTGACATTGATAATATATGCAAATAATTCTTCAAAATCAAATAGTACAAAGAAAAAAACCAGTGACAAAATGGACACTAGTTTCCTGGCTAACCCACAGTTCTGCTGCCTAAGTTTTTCATTTTGAACTCTTAAGTCTCACTGTGTCATAGGCTGGTCTCTAGCTTGTGGGCCCAAGGGATCCTCTTGCCTCACTCAGCCTTTTGAGTAATTGGGTAATTGTGACTGCAGGAGCATTTTATTCACTCCTGTAGCTGTTTCTCCTGTGTTTCTTCCAGAATTCTAAGTTAAAATGCTTGTAATGCTCTTTCTTGATTTTATTGTAGATGATACGTAGTTCTTATGTCCCTCTGTTTCTTTTCTATTTTCCTACTATAACTGTGTGCTATATTTATTTATTTTACTGGGGTGGAACCCAGGAATGTACCACCACTGAGCTACATCCCCAGTTTCTTTTATTTTGAGACAGGGTCTCACTAATTACTCAAACTTATGATCCTCCAGCCTCAGTCTCCTGTGTTGCTGAGATTCTATGTGTGTGCACCATACCTGGCTTTAATATATACCACAATTCTAACCAAATCAAGAGTAATTACATACTTGATGGCTTTAATTTTTTTAATTGCAGAGCTTAAATGAGCTACTGTGAAATGATTAAATATATTAATTTTAAGGATCTTTTTTTAGTTTTTCTGGAGTTACCAATTTTTTCATTTGCTTTTAGTTTTTTGTTTACGTATCTTCATTGTTTGCTTTGTGCTTAATCAGATTTATTTTATGCTGTCATTATTTTCCAAATGTTCAAATATATCAGATAATCATTTGGTTCCATTTTGTCCCTGGTGCCCTGATCTCAGAACTTTCTGTTCTTTGGCTCCAGTTTAAGATCTAGCCAGTTATCCTCTTGAGTGTCTCCTTTTTTATCCAGCAATTTCCCTTCTTTTCTGGTTGCATCTTATTTCTTGGTCTCATATTTTATTCTTTCTTTATTTGCACTACATGAATTTCTGTATTTGAAATAATTTTGTTTCAGATAATCTTTTCAGTATAAAAGTTTTGCAGTGATCCTGGGCATAGTGGCTCATGCCTGTAATCCCAGCATTTGGGAGGCAGAGGCAGGAGGATTGTTGAGTTAGAGGCTTGCCTGGGCTACATAGTGAGCCCAGGACCTGCCTGAACTACAAAGAGAGACCCTGTCTCAAAAAAAAAAAAAAAAGTTTTGCAGTGATATCATTTGGTGTGGATCCATTGTTCAGTTCATGATGTTGGACACTTGATGGGTTCTTCAATCTGAAAGCCTATGTTCCTGTGTTCTCCATTTCTAGGACTTTTCTGTGTATGTGTTGGGGGTGGGGAGCATTGAGCCAGGGTCTCACTATGTAGTTCAAGCTGGCCTTGAACCTTGAACTGTATATCCCAGGGTGACCTCAAACCTTGGTGATCCTCCTGCCTTAGCCTTCTAAACCCCTAAGATTACTGGTGCATGCCATCACATCATCCTTACTTACTCTTTTTTTTTGAGACAGGGTCTCACTTTGTAATTCAGGCTGGCCCTGAGCTCACTATATAGCCCAAGCCTCGAACTCAGCAATCCTCCTGTCTCTGCCTCCTGAGTGCTGGGATTATAGGGGTGAACCACAACACCCGGCACTGTGGTATGTGATATATGGTATTGATTGCTAGTGGGCGTGAGTTACCACATCCGGCATTGTATGTGGTTACCGGGAATTGAACTCAGGACCTTGCACTTGTGAGGCAGGCGCCGGAACCACTGAGCTATATCTCCGGCCCCATCCTTACTTACTCTTAAATTTTCCTCATCTGTTTCATGCTTTTCAGGTCTCCAGGAAACCTAGAGAAGAACCGCTATGGGGATGTTCCCTGCTTAGACCAAACTCGAGTGAAGCTGACAAAACGAAGTGGCCACTCTCAGGTAGACAGATAGGTACAATCTTGTTTAGAGCCCTGTGGGGACGTAAACTTATTCCAAAGTGAAATGTACTGTAATACAGTGGTGGTGAACTTACAGCCTGTGTGCCACAGCAGTCACACAGAGACTTGTCTGTAACCTCAGGAGCCAACTTGGCCAGAAGCCCAGCATAAGAGAACAGCACATATAGGAATCGTATGCAGGGACCTTGTGCCTGATTGGAAACGAGTAGTGGCACCAGGTGATGATAGCATGAGCCATGACACATTAGCTTCGACTTGGTTGAGTTTTTGGATGCTACTTGGTCTCTAAAAAGTTTGCCATTACTAGAATGAAAAAGGACTCTGAACCAGGAAGTTGAGGTTTGAGTTCTGATTTTGCATGATGTATCCTAGACACTCAAGAGTACTGAGTCACAAGTAAATAGATGTAAATGATTTTTTGGGGGACGGGGCATACTGGGAATTGAACCCATGGCCTTCAAGCTCTGCTACGTCTGCTCACTAGTTTTAAAATTTTGGGACACAGTCTCACAAAGCTGGTCTTGAATTTGGCATATTCCTGCTTCTGCCTCCCAAAGTTCTGGGATTATAGGCATGTACCACTACTGCTGGTTTATAAACAAAATTCTTCATGTGAATGCCTATAGTACAAGGTCTAGTATAGTGTGGTTGCTCAGTAAATAAATAAATTGTCTGAAATAAATTGTGTACACCTATTGGATACATAAATGTGTAGGAATAGAGATGAAATAGTTGACTATGTTATTTAATGTATCAGTTTGATACATTTATACTGTTAAAAAAACATAAATGTGTTAACAGAGATATTTAGTGAAACTTTTACTCATTCTATATACACCTATAACATCAGTGTCTCAACCATCACTTGAACTACTTTTTTTTTTTTGAGACAGGGTCTTGCTTTGTAGTTCAGGCTGGCCCTGAGCTCACTATGTAGCCAAGGCAAGCCTTGAACTCAGCAATCCTCCAGTCTCTGCCTCCCGAGTGCTGGGATTACAGGCATGAGCCACTGTGCCCGGCAATTTGAACCACTTTTAAAGTCAGTCTAACATGGTTTTGCCTTGGACATCATCTTTATTTCCTTTTAAATATCATAGTATCATCACTGTTAAGTATTCTAAATCAAAAAAATGTACTAGAGCTGGGCATGGTGGCTCATGTCTGTAATCCCAGCACTTGCGAAGCAGAGGCAGGAGGATTGTTGAGTTCAAGGCTAGCCTGGACTACATAGTGACCTCAGGGCCAGCCTGAACTGCAAAGCGAGACCCTGCCTCAAAAAAAAAAACCTACTAGGTTGGTATTAGGGCAGTTTTAAATTTTTATTCATGTTACATCTCAGGCATCCTCTATGTAAAAATCATTCACTTACTACTTTAAAAAATTCTCTTGAAATATAACATTTATAACCACTTCCAAATTGAGAATTTTGAGGTGTGCCTGGTATGGTGGTACAGAGCTGTAATCCCAACTCTTGGGCAGTTGAGGCAGGAGGATCACAGTGAGTTGGCCACCCTGAACTAGTGATACTTTGTTTAAAAAAAAAAAAGTAATTAAAAAAAATTTGGAAGTGAACATCTGAACAGGAATTATATATTTTGTTTTTCCTTCTTGCTATCCAATTTTTTCTGGTATATAAGTATGTAACCTGTAAGCATCAAAAAGTATTGATTAAGGGCCAGAGGGTTAGCTCAGTGGTTCTAGCGCCTGCCTCGCAAGCGCAAGGTCCTAAGTTTGATCCCCGGTAACCACATACAATGCTGGGCGTGGAGAATCACGCCCACCAGCAATCAATACCACATATCACAGTGATGGGTGTGGTGGCTCACGCCTGTCATCCCAGCACTCGGGAGGCAGAGACAGAAGGATTGTTGAGTTCGAGGCTTGCCTGGGCTACATAGTGAGCTCAGAGCCAGCCTGAACTACAAAAGCAAGACCCTGTCTAAAAAAAAAAGTATTGATTAAGGGCCGGAGATTTAGCTCACTGGTTCAGGCGCCTGCCTGGCAAGTGCAAGGGCCTGAGTTTGATCCCAGTAATCATATACAATGCTGGGCGTGGTGATTCACGTCCACTAGCCATCAATACCACAGTGCTGGGTGTGTGTAATCCCAGCACTTGGGAGGCAGAGACAGAAGGATTGCTGAGTTCCAGGCTTGCCTGGGCTACATAGTGAGCTCAGAGCCAGCCTGAACTACAAAGTGAGACCCTGTCTCAAAAAAAAAAAAAAAAAAGTATTGACTAAGGTTGTTATTTCAAAGTAAGGAAATAAAGATTTTGTGCCTATGACATGACACCTATGATCCCCTGTTTGTTCTTTGAGGGATGATTTTTTTGAGAAATCATTGCCTTGATTTGACAATATATAATGTGTGTTTTGGTACTCTAGGTTTATAGTTTTAAATTTTTTTTTTTTTTTGAGACAGGGTCTTGCTTTGTAGTTCAGACTGGCCCTGAGCTCACTTATGTAGTCCAGGCAAGCCTTAAACTCAGCAATCCTCCTGTCTCTGCCTCCCGAGTGCTGGGATGACAGGCATGAGTCACTATGCCCAGCACTGTGGTATGTGGTATGTGGTATTGATTGCTGGTGGGCATGAATCTCCACGCCCAGCATTGTATGTGCTTACTGGGGATGGAACTCAGGACCTTGCACTTGGGAGGCAGGCGCTGGAACCACTGAGCTAACCCTCTGGCCTCTCCAGCCCTAGTTTTAATTTCTTTAGACGAGGATTCTTGCAGAGGGTTTACATGTAGGAGTGTTAGCTCAGTGTTTAGCTAGGACCTGAGATTGTGATTGGACATACTCTGAAGAGTGGAGTTCCTAGTTGGGTTGTGTTTATCTGTTTTGTTGACTGTTCTGTGTCTACTCTGTAGAACTGTGCCTGGCATGAAATAGACAGGAAATACGTAAGGGGCTGAATTCAGAGACTAAGAAATTATTCTGGTTATCCTGTAGTTTATCTGAATATCTTGTCTTGATTTGTGGTCTCCTTATTGAAAATATTGGCAAAGCTTTTTTTTATCCTATCTACCTATCTATCTATCATCTATCTATCTGCCTACCTATCTATCTGAGACAGGGTCTCACTTTGTAGTTCAGGCTGGCCCTGAGCTCATTATATAGCCCAGGCAAGCCCTGAACTCAGAGCAATCCTCCTACCTCTGCCACCAGAGTGCTGGGACTACAGGCATGAGGTACCATGCCCCTCATTGTGGTATGTGGTTACCAGGGATCAAACTTGGGGATCTTGCTCTTGCAAGGCAGACACCAGAACCACTGAGCTAAATCTCTGGCCCAAGCTTTTATTTCTATAGTAGATGGAAGATTTAAGCTTTGATTTTTTTGTTTATTGGACATTACTTATTTAGTTGCAGGGGCAAAATATTCCAACGATACTTCTACTTTGGGGATTATTTCTTGTTTTTTTGACATTTATTTTAACTAACAGAATTGTATATTTTTATGACTTAAAACATAAAATAATTTTGAAATATGCATACAGAAATGTACATGCATTATGGAATAGTGAAATCAAGCCAGTTATTGTATACATTACCTATACATGTTTTTAGAGCTCTTCTCTTTCATGAGGGCTCTAATCCTATTTGTAAGAGCTCTGACTTAATAGTTCTCAAGGCCTTGTCCCCTCACAAAGCTCTGTCTCCCAGATTCATCACGTTCAGGGTAAGATTTCCACATAGGAGTTTGGGGAGTGGATACAAACACTGTCTATACTAGCAGTTTGCCCCCAGGCTGATAGTTTGTCTGAGGTCATTTTCTGTTTTTTTTTGTTTTTGTTTTGCTTTTGAGACAGGGTCTCGCTTTGTAGTTCAGGCTGGCCCTGAGCTCACTGTAGTGCCCAGGTAAGCTGCCGCGAACTCAGCAATCCTCCTGTCTCTGCCTCCTGAGTGCTGGGATTACAGGCGTGAGCCACCACGTCCCGCATTGTGGTATGCGGCGTTGACTGTTGGTGGGCGTGTCTCCACGCCCAGCATTATATGTGGTTACCGGGGATCGAACTCAGGACCTTGCGCTTGCACGGCAGGCACTGGAACCACTGAGTTAACCCTCCGGCCCTCTGTTTTTATTTTTGAGACATGGTCTTGCTTTGTAGTTCAGGCTGGCCCTGAGCTCACTATGTAGCCCAGGCAAGCCTCGAACTCAGCAATCCTCCTGCCTCTGCCTCCTGAGTGCTGGGATTACAGGTGTGACCCGCCATGCCCAGCACTGTGGTATGTGGTACTGATTGCTGGTTGTGGTGAGTCGCCACTCCCAGCATTGTCATATGTGGTTACCAGGTGTCGAACCAGGGATTTGCACTTGTTAGGCAGGCACTGGAACCATTGAGCTAAATCTCCAGCCCAACAGTTTTATAGTTTCAGTTTTTTGTGTTTATGTCTTTGGTCCATTTTTAGTTAATTTTATGTCTGGTGTCAGGATGGGGTCCACTTGATTTTTCTGCATGTATGTGTCTAGTTGTCCCAGCCTCAGCTGTTCAAATGAAGTTTAAGTTGGCCCTATTGCCCCTCACTGTCTTCTGACAGGAAGAGCACAACCACATTAGGGTCGTGCCTACTCAGGACCTTATCCTGTAACCTAGATGCTACCTGCCATGCACGCAATGATGTCTTCTCTTTCCCATCAGACAGATTACATCAATGCCAGTTTTATGGACGGCTACAAGCAGAAGAATGCTTACATTGGCACCCAGGGTAAGCTGATATGACCCTCATGTGTTTATCTTGTGTCACCTGCCTTGTACCAGATAATGATGTAGTTTTTAAAGAAAATGTGACTCAATTCTATGCTTTAGTACTAAATCTTGTCCTTTCACAAAGGTTGGTGGTGGTAAAAAAGCACATGGGAGGTATAGGCTTCACGTACCCTGTGTGCTTGGGAACTCAGTGCACAGAGATGAAGTGTAGATTTAAGCCCACAAATACTGCGTGTCTGCAGCTTTCAGCACTGTGTCTTAGTGTGGCTGAGCTAAAGGAGCAGGACCATAAGGGGTCACATCCACAGAGGGGTCAGGAATGGCAGTGGTATTGTCCAGAGGTCAGGTCCAGTGTAGGTATAATTGACATTTGTGCTCTTGTGGCCTAGTACTTGTCCACCAAGCCTCTGCCTCTCTCAAGAATGTGACTTCATTTTCAAAGACGCTGGGAGGAAGCTAGGAACAGAGCCCATTGGTCGGGGACATGTTCAAGGCACTTGTTTAATATCCAGCAAGAAGAAAAGGTGGTAATGGTAGTGCTAGGAAATTCTGGTACAGGTTGACAGAACAGGCTACCATTTGTGTGTGGTGTTTTGTTTTGTTTTCTTTTTGGTATTGGGAATTGGACTCAGGAGCCCTCACACTAAGCTATATCCCTGCCCCTTTTTAAATTTTGAGACAGGGTCTTCCAAAGTTACTAAATTGTCCAGGCTTAAACCACGATCCTCTGGCATCAGCCTCTTAAGAGTGTTAGGACTCCAGGCATGTGGCACTATGCCTAGCTATGCTCTGCATTTCTCACCCTTCCACGAAGTGCTGGTGCAGTCAGTTTAAGGCCTGGAATGCAGGGGGTGGAGAGAAGAGCACAGAGATCTGGTGCTGGGCTTCGGAGTGGGACTAAGTGGGAAGATGAGCTTCCTGCACTCATACCCCTATGTTCTCTCCACCAGGCCCTCTGGAAAACACCTATCGAGACTTCTGGCTCATGGTGTGGGAGCAGAAGGTCTTGGTGATTGTCATGACCACCCGGTGAGTCACTCTTTCCCCACTGTCCCCACCACCCTGACCCTCACACTGATAATCAAGCAGGATGTTCAGCTTCCAGAAATACTGAAGGTGAAACAAGCTGGTAGTGCTCACCTGTAATCCCAGCACTAGGGAAGCTGAGGCAGGAGGACTACCATGAGTTCAAGGCCAACATGAACTACATAGCAAGACCCTGTCTCAAAAATAAAAAATTTGGGGGCTGGAGGGTTAGCTCGGTGGTTCCAGCGCCTGCCTCGCAAGCGCAAGGTCCTGAGTTCAATCCCCGGTAACCACATATAATGCTGGGGGTGGTGACTCACGCCCACCAGCCATCAATACCACATACCACAGTGCCGGGCATGGTGGCTCACGCCTGTAATCCCAGCACTAAGGAGGCAGAGACAGGAGGATTGCTGAGTTCGAGGCTTGCCTGGGCTACATAGTGAGCTGAGGGCCAGCCTGAACTACAAAGCGAGACCCTGTCTCAAAATAATAATAATAATAAAATAAAATAAAAAATAAAAAAATTTAAAAAGAAGAGAGAAAAGAAACATTGAAGGTTAATAAAGCTGTGGCAGAGTTGGAACTTTCTCAGCTTTTTCTTAGCTGGGGGGAAAATGGAAATAAATAGATCTAACACATCAGAGCTTTAATCTATAGCCATGGTGACTCTGTGGCCATAACAGCCTGTTCTGGGATCCTGGCCTTAGCCATCAAGGAAGTCCTGGGAGTACAGGCAGTTGCCCTTGGCCTGGCCTGTGCCCAGAGGACCCTGCTTTCCTATCTGATGAGTTAGCAGGCTTCCTCTGCTGTCTTCTCCCCTTGTTTGTGTTTCCCCATTGGCAAAGAGAGGAATGAGAGGTGAAACAGAGCAGTTCAGGCAGGAAGCTGTGGAGCACGCTGTGGACTTGAATGAACTCACTTGCATTGGTATCATCATACTGAGTGTAACCAATTTCAGGTGGGAGGACATAAAGAACTCTTGCTCCATCCCCTTCCTAGGGCCCCCTCCAGTTGGACAGGAGAGTAAAGAAGCCACTGGAGATCCTGCGGCCTCTAAGTCCAGTCCTTACCCAGCACCCAAGTGGCACCTTCCCCTCCTTTGTTACCAAGGCCCTTATTGGAGAACCTTATTGAACTATGTTTGGGTATAGGCCAGGCGTGCTCTCCAACTGCCATTTCTCTCTTGTCCTCCTCATCTACCCTTTTCATCCCAGCTAGGGAAGAAGTGCCACTTGGTATCAGGAAAAAGACCAAGTGATGTTGCAGGTGGAAGGAATTGGTGTGGGAGCACAATCAGTGTCTTTGGTGAACACACACAGATACCTAATCCATTTAGAATGGAGTGGGTTCCTTCCCTTTTTGCCTAGAGCCACAGGTTCAAGCAAAGTAGTGCCAGAAACAACATCGCCACCTCGTGGACAGCAGGCATGGGGAGCGGGCTTTTGCTGTGGAGAGGGGAACACTGCTGACTTTGCCTTCTGTCTTCAGCTTTGAGGAAGGTGGTAGGAGGAAGTGCGGCCAGTACTGGCCTCTAGAAAAGGACACTCGGATCAGATTTGGCTTCCTCACAGTGACCAATCTGGGTGTGGAGAACATGAACCATTATAAGAAAACAACGCTTGAAATTCACAACACAGAGGTAAACCTGTGTTCATTTTCTTCTCTTTGTGGAGCTGGGGGAGAAACTATACTATAAAGAAACTCCAGAAAGAGTAGGCAGCATTCTAGGGAGAATATAGCTGCTTCTATTTTTCTGGGAGCAAGATGAGGATATTCATTTCAGAGCTGAGAGTCATATCATCTCAGTATAGCAGTGACATTACAGAGGAAGGACACACCTACCATTACAAACCCGGATCCTAAGCCAGGACTGGAGATGCATGCCTGTAGTCCCAGTGTTCTGGGAGGTCAAGGCAGGACAATTACAACTTCAAGTCCAGCCGGGGCAACTTAGCAAGACCTTGTTTCATAATAAAAAATATAAAACAGGCAAAGGTCCTGGGTTCAGTCCCTAGTACCACAAAGAACAAAGACATTAGGACCCTGTAAGAACCCATTTGCACACTGAACCTTCCTTAGGGTTTGCAGTAGAGAAGTGATTGTAGAGCAGGTGGAACATGGTAGACAGGAACCTTGGTTGCAGGGACACTGGGGTGCTGAGAACTTGGAGAAGCCACACAGTGAGGGGCAGGGACAACCTCATTAATTCATGCTACTCTTTTCATCTCAGGAGCGAGAGAAACGCCAGGTGACCCACTTCCAATTCCTGAGCTGGCCAGACTATGGTGTCCCTTCCTCGGCAGCATCACTCATTGACTTCCTGAGGGCCGTCAGGAGCCAGCAGAGCCTGGCTGTTAGCAGCATTGGCACCCGCTCCAAGGGGCACCTCCCTGAGCAGCCACCCATTGTAGTCCACTGCAGCGCAGGCATTGGCCGGACAGGTGATGCACCAGGGCAGCCTTGGAGCACCCAGAGGCAGGGGCTGGGGTGGAAGGTCAGAGCTCTCGGCCATATCTGTGAGAAGAAAAGGACTTACTTGATCCCTGGTGACAAACTGCTCTGAAAAAATGCCCCTTTCTTGTCCTTTTGGTACCCTGTGCTTGGTGCTGGCCAGAGTACTTTACAAGCCAGACTTTAGGAATTGACCCCTTATCCATCTCAGCACCACGATTGTCTTCCAACCTCGTATTACCATCACAGGGGACTCCTTGGAGAGCTCAGCTGGCTGATCTGCCTTCCCTCCCCTCTCCCAGGACTCTTGCCCTGAGTCATGCTTTCTACTATGTGCTGCAGGACTCCCATGAGAGAGAGGCAGGAGTTCCTGATACCTGCCTGCTCACTTTTCCTTCCCCTGTGCATGTCCTGAGAAATGAGAGGCCCTTAGCACCCCAGTGGCTTCCTCCTCTTCAGGCGTAAGGCCAGCAGGCCTCCTGCCATGCACACCTTGTTAAAGTTTGGTAGAGGAAGGAAGATAGGAGAGTTAGACCAAGGTAACCATTTCCTTCCTTCTTCAGGTACCTTCTGCTCCCTGGACATCTGCCTGGCACAGCTAGAGGAGCTTGGCACCCTCAATGTGTTCCAGACAGTGTCACGCATGCGGACCCAGAGGGCCTTCAGCATCCAGACTCCCGAGCAGTACTATTTCTGCTACAAGGCCATCCTGGAGTTTGCGGAAAAGGAGGGCATGGTGCCCTCTGGACGTAACCTGCTGGCCATGGAGGGTCAGTAATAGTCCCACAATGTTCTGCCTGCTGGCCAACCTCCCTTAGACCATCCCGGACACCGCTGAGCCTCTAGGTTGCTGTTGGTACTGCCGAAGCCGTGATCAGTCTCCTGTGGCTCCTGGCACCCGCGTGCACACAGTACACCCTCTCCTTTCAGCCAGATTGTTGTGGTGGAGTTGCCACTAGAAAGGGCCAGCAGCGATGTGTTCTTGACTCCTAGCACCTGCTATCGAACTGTGCCTTATTAAAACCAAATTGTGGCTATTGATATTTGCCAGGGCCCCGGGGCAAGGGGTAGGGGCCCCCTCCCTCTCCTGATGCCATTCTTCTGGATGGAGATCTTCTGTCTCCCCACCTTCCCTTGCTAGGATTTGGTGGGAAAGTTTGAGCATTCACCTTCCTGCCCAGAGAGCTTGACCAAGTTACATATTCTAGAAATTGCCTGAGTGCCAAGCACGTTTATACATAGGGCGTGTAGTCTGGTCTCCTCCGTCCTTCTGTGTGTGTGCGTGTGCATATGTGCACTTCTGTGTCTGGGTCCATATGTATGTGTGTATATAATATATATTGTACGTGATAATATGGTTGTATTCTATAAATATATACACACACATCTCTCTGTAGACGTTCCTGGGGCTCCATGTTGCAGTTCAGGGCTCCTCGTTTCCTGGGCCCTGCTTTTACCTGGACTGGCTGGGGTAGGGACACATACAACTGTCACCCCTGCTCCCACCCAGGCTCCCATCCTCAAGTGATGACTTCTCCCCTCCAGAATCTGCCCATTGGAATGCAGAATGCTGGTTTGTGGTGACACTGGTGTCGGTCCGCACAGTTGGCCCTTTATCTAACAGATTTTCTCTGCTGACTTGGGGAACAGACCTCCATTGTGATAACAGGCCCTACCTTTCCTGTCTTAGCCTAGGCATGAAGGTTGGGGTAGAGATGAACTTCCTGAGCAGGCAGAGCCAAGAGCAGTCGGTACGAAGTCTCAGCAGGAAAGGAGGGGATCGGGGAGTGAGGGAGAAAACCCACCACAGAATCTCTTCCAGGCCCCTTTCTCCTCTGCTGGAGATTCCTCTTCTGCTATGTCTACTGAGAGACCCATCTCTTCTGTCTGCCATCTGCCAGGTCCTAGAGCTCCAACTGGGTAGGCTCTGTGCCAGTAACAAGCATAACACCCTGACTGGGTGAGGTGGTCCCTTCAGTCAGTGTCCCCTGTCACCCACCTGTCCCTGCCTGCTCCCAGTCCTGCAGCCTGACATGCAGGGATACAGTTGAGAATCCCGGCATTCTGTATTCCCAAGAGAGTTCCCCAAGACCCCTGAGCCCTTTCCCTCCACTATAGAAGATGAGGTTGGCAGCTGATCAGACCTCAGTAATTTTATACTGTAATAAGCTCTTTGAATGTGTATATTCTTATTTTTTACAATCATTTCATTTTGTATTTAACATTGATGGACTGAGTCAGATTCAGTAATAATTGTAATGTTCATATTCAATATCTTACAGTGATACAGTTTTGTATTTACATATAAATATACCAACATGATCAAACCCTTTTAGTTTCATCAATTTAGCAGGCTGGGCTGGGAGTGTGAGGAGGGAGCACAGGAGCTGGTCTGGGATGGATGGGGAGGCTTGGAGGGACCCACACCTCAGGGCCTGAGCTCCTGGGTTCTTTTCATGTGCGTGTGGTACTAGGGATTGGACCCAGGGCATTCTTGTTGAACTACATCCCCAGCTCCTTTTTTATTTCGAGGCAGTGAGGCAGGGTCTTGTTAGGCTGCCTGGGCTGGGCTTTAATTGTTATCCTCTTCCTCAGCCTTCCAGAGTGCTGGGAATGCAGGATGCCAGTGTGCTTGGTGTCAGTTCTGAGAGCCACCCACCTTGTCTGTAGAACACACACCTGGCTTTGCACAGAGAGCCCATGGACCAGAGCTCCTCAGTGCTTACTGCGTGCCAAGCTCAGTGGTAGGCACTTTGGCCCCCTTGTGTTACTGGACCTTCACAGCTCTACAGGGCGATATTACCCCTCCCTTCTGTCTCCTCCCGTGTCTGATAGGGGAGTGAGGTGAGCACTGAGGGATTTCATGGTCTGCTCAAGAATTGAAACTCTGCTGCATTCACAGCCTGTGGTTGCCGCCCTGTGGCAGGCATGGAAACCAACAGCACTGTGCCATTGGAGACTAAGTGAGGGTGCTTGTTGGAGCTCTCCTTTGAGAGCACATTTGAAATTCTAGGCACCTCTGAGCCCATACTCCTTGTGGTAGAATGAGGGTGACAAGGTTGGCAGTTATTTTGTCTAGACAGGATCTCCTGATTCATGGTCCTCTAGCTTGTAGAACACCACTGAAGGGCTCATTCTCCCAGCAACACAGGAACCCTGGGCTTTGTGAAGAGAGCTTGAGATGTTCCCGTCACTCTGCAAAGTAGCAGCTTTGTTCCTGTAGGAGCAGCCCCAACCTACATAGCTGCTGCCTGTGGGCCCTGATCCCATGCCCCAATGGGCAGCTCTGCCCTGAGAGCATGCTGAGCCATTTCCCCAACACTCACTGGGCCCAGGAATTATACCGAGCTCCCTGAGTACAATCTCCCTTTGCTCTCAGCAGCTACAGAAGAAACAAACAATCCAGATACAGGGAGTTCACGTGCTGCAGTCACAACCTGGAACCTGGAGTGCCTGCTCTTCCTAGAAGCCAAGATCTGTCTCCTAATCTGCCAACAGGTTCTCCTGGGTCTGCTCCCTTAGACAAAAGCTAAGGTGCAGAGTGGATGAGCCCAGCCTTGCCCTGTGAGACCTGTGTTCTGTTGGAGCGAAGCAGGCATATGCAAGAACCAGGTTATGATAAAGGTTAGGAGCGGGGTGACAACCTGAAGCAGGTGAAGTGGCTGGAGCTCAGCTGCCCTATGAAGTCAAAATCATGCATGAAGTCTTCGTGGCACATTTCTGTTCTGTCTCGTAGGTGACTGAGTGACAGGATGATCAGGCTGGAGCAGCTGAGTTCACAGCCCTGACCATGGAGAGATGGTCAATGGATGTGTCCCAAGAGAAAGGTTCAGTAGCCTCCTGCACATCTGTGCACACATACAGACACAGAATTGCTGTTTGTAGTAGCTTCTGTTTCTCGTTTTTGGACAGGCTCTTGGTATGTGGCCTAAGCTGTCCTCACACTCCTAAACTCAGCAGTTCTCCCACCTTAGCCTCCTAAGCACCCTCGTTGCTGGAGTGTTCTCCCGTGTGTGTCTGCCTGTGCCAGGTGTATTAAGGAGGTGGAGGAGCAGGACGCAGAGAGCCTGCAGTCTGCTCAGGAGGCTGTGCTTCTCCCCAGAACACAAGTTCAGGCAAGAGGACAGCACTGCGCACCCTCTAATGGTCCCTGGTCTATGATAGTCCCATGGTCCTCTCTTTCTGTGTCACTTCCTTCATGCTGCTCTTTGCTGTCAGTGAGGAGAGGACGCCTGAGGTGAAAGGGTCCAACATGCTAGGCCTAGGATGTGGCATGTGTGGCCAGTCTCCACGTGATGATATGCAGGTGAATGCAGAGCAGGGCTTTTTGGGGAGGTCTCTGCGACATGAGGCTCTGCCCTCGAAAGGTGCTTTACTCTGGGGAGTGGACACAGCTACAGAAAGCCCTGAAAGCCAGAACAGTGAGGAAAGTAGAACAAGCCTGCCTGGGGCAGACAACAGCTCTTCTAGATGGCTGGGTACCCCAAATCCAGCCTTTGTCAGGTAGTGCAGATGCCCAGGCAGGGGCTGTCAGGCCCTCCTTTCTGGGTCATCTCCTACTAGCATGTTCAGTTTCAGTTTGTTTCTAATTTCTTTCAGTAAATTTTTTGTTTCAGCCTGTCCCTGAACTCACTATGTAGCCCAAGTTAGCCTCGAACTCACAGCAACCCTCCTGTCTCTGCCTCCCAAGTGCTGGGATTACAGGCGCAAGCCACCATGCCCTGCACTATGGTATGTGGTACCAGGGATCAAACTTGGGACCTTGTGTTTGCCAGGCAGACGACAGAACCACTGAGCTAAATCCTCGCCCACCGCTTGCTTTTTTTTTCTTCCTTGGGACAAGATTGTTGTGTTCCCTAGGCTGGTCTCTGAACTCCTGGGTTCAAGGAATTCTGCCTCCACCTCCCAAGTACATGAGACAACAGGCATATATCACTGTCTCCAGTTTTCTTCTTTGACTTTTTCTTTTGGTCCCAGGGATCAAATTCGCAGTTCGAGGCAGGCACCTGAACCACTAAGCTAAATCCCTGGCCTTTTCTTCTTTGACTTTTCTGTCAAAAAACACCTTTCTGTGGCCAGCAGCCAGGAATACAGAGTGTGATGGTCTGACTAGAAATGTCACTTTGAGGCTTAGTTTAGAATGAGCCTTGGAAGTGAGGGAGGTCATGATGGATGAAGGAAGTAAAAAGAGAGATCTTTGGATGACACCAGTTCTCAAGGATATGTAGAGAAAGCAAAGGCCCTGAAGGCAGAAGCAAATGAGGACAGGTCAGGCCACATGGTACAGGACACTGGGCAGCAGGGCGTGATAGGATGAAAGCAGTGTTTGGGAGGTGGGTTCACTAGAGGCCCTCCCAGGCCACAGGTGTGGCTGTCGGGAAAGAGGCATGAATGGGAGGTGAAGCAGCAGAGCTTAGTCAGCAGGGAGGAAGGTACGTGAAAAGTACACTTATGGCTTACGTAGCAGGCTTCTGAATAAGAGTCCTTTGAACAAAGGGACCTGCAGACTCAATAAGTCACTAGACAACTGGTATACAAAAGGAAACAGTTTGAAAGCATATAGCCTGATAGACTAGGAACTTGCTGTTACTATCATCTTCCTGAATTAGGCTAGTAGTGACCACAGGACCAAGCCAATGATGGTAGGTGAAGAGGTGGCTTAAGGTAGTGACCAGCAGCAGTCAAACTGCTAAAAAAAAGTCCACACTTCCAAGGCTGCCCAAGAGTCAGAAGTAAGGTGGATGTATAACCCAAGCCCACTGATTGCCACACATAGGATTGTTTGGCCCTTCAGTCTGTGACTCTAGGGACTTAGCATCAGATGGCTAGAGAGCTGGGTGGCCCTGAGAGGAGAAAAAGGCCCCAGGACTCTTGGGTAAGCACTAGGCTTGCCCTATGTGAAATCTCAGGCATTCTTCTTCTTAACTTGCAGAAAAGGAAACCCTGGAGAGAAATGATTTGAAGTCATGTAGCTAGGAAATGGCTATAACAGAATCTGATCATCACTGGACTCTTCCCTTGAATGCAGGGGAGCACTTGGGATGGGAAGTTCACCACAGAGTTTTCTCCCACACAATCTCCAGTGGTAGAGGCCATGTTCCACGGTTGGGGTCTGCCAGTCACTCAAGTACAGGCCCTAAAAGTGTCACATGTCCTGTCCCTCCTGATTGGGGATTGGACCCAGGGTCTCAGCAAGCTAAGTCAACACTCTAGTACTGAGCTACACCCCCAGCCCATTCATTATTTTTATTTTGAGCAGGGATTGCCCAGACTTGTGATCCTCCTGCCTCAGTTTCCTGAGTGGCTGGGGTCACAAGTACATGCCTATCATGCCTGGTCCTAAACGGCTTTTTAATATTTATTTATTTATGAGACAGGATCTCACTGTGTAGTTCAGATTGGCCTTTAACTTTGTAGTCCAGGATGGTATTGAATTACCTGCCTTGGCCCTGAATGTCCTACTCACCACTTATTATAAGCACCAAGAGAATTGTGACCAAATCTCTCTGTAAACGTAGTGTGTGTGACACCTGTGAGGGAGACTGAGGTGACAGAAGTTCAGGTGGGTTTGAGCATCTGTGCTGTGAGCTGAGGACTGGGGCAGATGCATGGCCTTAGGAAACAAAGCTTGCTCTTTTGGGGATAACTTCCTGGAAAGGATCAGTAATATAGAACCCTTGGGGCACAAACTGCTCATCGAGTTAGGAGTTGAGGAGTGTAGAGGAGAGGGAGCCCAAGTGTTTCCTCAGGGTGCTCCCTGGGTCACCAGCCTGAGGGCACAGAGAGGACCCAAAGGGACCTCCCCTGCTCAGAGCCTTACTCTGGCTTACCTATAACTAAGGACAGTCCTTAGTTCACAAGACCTTGAGAAAGTTTCACACAGAAGAAGCCTCCTGGCATCAGAACCTCCCAGTGTAGTTCCCCAACATCAGACCCTACCCAGATCATCACAGATCCCTTCAGTTTCCTTTTCTTTGTAGGTTGGAGAGGCAGGCAACAGTTCCCAACCCCTTCCTGGGGCCTCCTGTGGATGGCTACCTCCAGCAGCTCAGACTAGGTGGTTTTCAGCCAGGTGGGGAGCATGTAATTTCTGCGGTTGCAAATCTTCCGTGAGTTAACTTTGTCCATAGTACATCCACACATCCGCAGCACGACCATGTTCAGTCACATGCTCAGGAGCTGCAGCCTCTACCAGTGCTATGGTATAGATAGAGCTAACGGGACAGCACTGGTCTGGCAAGCACAAGACCTGGGTTAAATTCCCATCACTAAAAAAGGGGAAAAAAGTAAAAGCTCAGACTCTTACTAAGAGACAGAGCTCATATGATCACACTGGATTCTTAGAGCAAGGCACGGGCTGCAGTGCTGTCCTGTTAGCCAGGAGGAGGCTGATGCATGGAAAGCCAATATCCATCTAGACTGGCATTGTTTCTGTATTGCACCTCACCTCTTCTCACAGTAATACAGCACCAGTTCACATATGTACCCAGGGCAGAGCCCATGAAGACACAGTGGGGACCTGAGGTGGAATCAAACGTAAGGGAATCTGTTCTGATACAGGAAAACTTAGTCTGCACCCCAGGCAGGGGGACTGTGACTCCATACCTGCCAGGTCCTCTCCTCAGCACTTTTCTGCAGTGTTTTCATCCCCAAGCTGCAGGTCCCAGGACTGCAGCTGGGGGACCCACTACACTTCTAGCAGCATTTCTTCCTTCTACCTGCCCTCTCTTCTTAGTGGGTAAACTCCCAGTCTCTCAACTTCAGTACCCATCACTTGGGTGGTACTAGGGACTAAGCCCAGGATCTTGCACATGTAGAGCCAGTATTCTGACACTGAGCTTCTTCCCCTGCCCTTTATTACATCTTTATTTTGGGACCAGGGCCTCACAATGTTGCTCAGGCTGGCCTTAACTTGTGATCTTCCTGCCTTGGCTTCCCAAACCACCCCCATTTCATAGGAAAACTGAGGCTCACAACAAGGAAGGGCCTTGCAAAGACACTACCCCCAGCACCAGCCATGCTAAGCACAGAGCCCTCTTCCTCCTCTTCCCATGAGGCCACTGGCTACTTCTTTTCCCTGCAGACCACACTGAATAAGGCACCATTTTACTTCTATCTTTCTGAAAAACAGCTCTTCTTTTAGTCTTCTTTCTCACTACCCCTGCCCTGGCCAGTCTTCTCATAGAGTTATCAGGAGTCTCCTCTTGCCTTTAGGATCACAAAGCTCTCATCTCATGGCTGCACATCCATCTGGCAGCCACACTGTCCTTTCCCCAGCACCTAGGGAAAGTTCGTCTTGCTCACACACATGTTCCTGGTTCTTGACTTGTGTTTGTTGAACAAAGAGGGGTGGCCCTAGCCTCACAAATTCCTTCCAGTCGGAGGTCAGGATAAACAGCAAACAATGGAGGGAAGGATTCCAATCAGCTTTGACTTGAGGGCTGCAGAGGCCGGGAAAACCTTGTGAACTGAGTGGCTTGTGGAAAGACCAGAAGCTTCTCTTGGTTTCACCAGTCTGTTCACCAGTGAGATGCAGTTTCCACATCACCATGTGTTCCCGCTCCCCAGAGGTGCTCCCCGCCTAGATCATCTCCTACACATACCCGGATTAGACCTAGGATGCCAACATCTTCTTCAACCACTGTCCTGGGGCTGTGGCCTTGTGCAAGTCCAAGCACTGTAATCAGATAGCACACCTTCATCTTTGCAGGAGTGGTTTCCATTACCAGTACATGTGAAGCCTTTGAGGTTTCATATGCCTTCCCTGGTGACCTTTACTGAAAATAACTTGCCCCACCATTTCTGTCAGATGAAATCTTTCAGACCCACCTTGAATGTCACTTCCTCCAGGAAGCCTTCTTTCATTTTTCTTTCGCTACGAAGAATCTCCCGAAGAATCCCACTTCTCTGGTGCCTCTGTTTACATGCACATTCCTGCCCAGCCACGGCTCTTGCATCTATTCTCAGTCCAAAGTGGAGTGAACCTCTTGCCCCGCAGCAGTCCACCGGGACGCCCATCCACCCGACCTCGGTGTCTGGTGCCCAGGGCCCTGCACCAAAGCTTCTTGTCTGCACCGCTGTTTCCGGGTGTCCAATCGAGAGGGCGGATCCCGTTCTGCCAGGACCTTCCAGCTATCCTCTAGGGCGCCCCGCCTGGTTATTTGCTCCGCTCCAAGGATGTCAGGGGCAAGAAGATAACCCAGGCCCGAGGCTCTGTCTGCCGCGCCTCAAGCCTCCACACCGTGGCTGAATCCCCGCGCCCCTTACAGTGTGCCTCCCTTTCGTGCAGATTAATTTATTTTTATTTTTCAGAGGGAGAGGGCGCTCCAGGGCGGGGGGCGGGACACAGAGGGGGCGGACCCAGCGACGCTAGGAGTCGGGAGCCAATGGCACGCGAGAGGCGTGACCGAGGGGGGGGTCCTCGCTATTCGGAAGGTATGTGGACAGCTGCTTCCCATCGGTCCGCTCCCAGCGCTCGGGGGTCTCTGGCCTCCTTGGCTACAGCCGGTGCGGGTGGTTTGGGTGCCGCAGGCTCCAGGGTCAAAGCAGAGGGCCTGGGTCCGGGAGCCGAAGTAGGGAGGACCAACGGGGGGGGAGCCTGTTGGCGCCGCTCGCTCGCCTGTGTCCCCACCGGGCCGGCTGGTGGGGCGAGGGTCGCCGGCCGCGCCTCGTGGGTGTCGCTGCGCCGTGGGTGGGCTCGGCCGGCTGGCAGGGACCTTCTGCTCCGCTGCGCCTTTTTATTTAAAAAAAAATTAGTGTATCAAAGGAAAGCGGGGACTCTGTGCGCGGGGCGGGCTGCGGGCGGCGGCGGCGGCGGCGGGGCCCAGAGCCCAAGCTGGCGGAGCCCAGCCGGCTGCGACCGAGCGTCTCAGCGCCTGGCTGGTACGTCGGCTGGTGTCTCCACCAGCAAAGTTATGGGCCGCGGTGGCTTAGGGGCTCGGGAGGCCGTCCTGCCTCGCCGGCACCGGGCTCCGGAACTCCGGACCGGGGCGTGGACCCGAAGCGCGCGCCCCCGCTGATCCTCGCTGTACGCAGTAGGTCCCTCCTCGCCCATTCGGGCGGCCCCATTCTCTCCCGGCCGCGGCCCGGTCCTCTCCGCTCGGAGCTGGTTGGCGCGAGCGCGGCGCGTGCCCACGAGGGTGGCCTGCAAGGGGCCGTGAAGGTCGGCGCCCGGGAAAAGTCTCCAGCGCGGGGCTGGGAAAGGGAAATGGATCAGCAGGCGGGCGGGCAGAGGCGCGTCCAGGAGCCAACGCTAGAGGCGAGTGGAGCTATACCAGACCAGGTCCTCGAGCACCCACCGGCCTCCGCGCCGGCCCAAAGTGTTTACTATCTGCTCCGCCGGCGGCTTGTGCAAGCGGCCCACAGGGGACCTGAGGGGCGGAGCCGCCTCGTCTCCACCCACCTCGTTCTCCCCGAAGGCTCCTCCTCCTCTTGTCTTCCACTGGTTGGGTGAGACTCCCTTTTTCCCTTCTTGGAAGTGGATTGGGTGATCTCCCGAGCTCCGCCTATCGAGGGGCGGACTGGAGTTTAAGTTGCTAGGATTTTTTTTTTTTGATAGAGGGGGAAGGGACCTACGCCTGACGTCAGGCGTAAGGTCCCGCCTCTCCTCCTGATTGGTGGACGTGGGAATCCCGCCCCCTTCGGCTAAGTGAACCTAGAGGGGAAGTCCGCCCCCTCCCGCGATCTGAAGCGAGCCGGGCACATGGGTGAGACCCGCCCAGCTCCTCCAACTGCCCGCCCGCCCGGAAGTGTGGGGCTCGGCGCCCTTGGGGGGGGGCGGGGAACACCATGGAGGCACACAAAGATTCTTCTGAGGCTTGAGATCCAGAGCTCTGGGGTGAAGCTAGATCATTACGGTGTGGAATAGATTTGGAGGAGCTCTGGTGTTCTGCAGACATGGAAAGGAAGGGTGGCTCTGACCCATGCCATGTACTCAAGTTCGGATGCCATAGCTTGTCTGTTCTGCCCTAAGGCATCCCTGACAATTCTGAGGACGCTGGCCGAGTGCTTAGCTCGCCATATCCAAAACCCTGACAAGCTAGTGTTGGGGCCTTGGGCATGTACGATCTAGGGGCAGCTTGTGTCCCATGGCCAAGACGACTTCTGTTGTGAGTTCGGGGTGACTTTGGTGTCCAGGTGCCATGTAGCGCGCAGTGGAGGAAGGTAGCAACCCAGCTTGGGGTGCCGTGTCCACATCAGTTCCCAGCGGTTTGGCCGATTGCTTCGGTCTGATTTATTTTTAGAGCTCTAGCTCGGCCCTGGCTTGGCTCCGTTACGGGGAGGGTGCTCCCACCTGCCGGCCACTCGTGGAGTTCGCAACTCGCTGCTCTGGCCTCGCAGCTCGAGGCCATCCCTGGAGTCAGAGCCACCTGTTGCCAGCGCTAGTTTCTCGCTATCGCTGCTGGATCGCGTGGGGAGGACTGTGGTGGACCTAGGTATGGAAGGATCCTTTTTACAGGAAAAAGCGGGAACACTGGGCCCGCCCCTTCTGGTGCAACGAGACCGCCCCCAAAGCAAGGCCAGGTCGGGCCCACGTACCATTTGGTGAATAAATAAAAGCAACTAATTAATCGAAAGCACCATGTGTGTTCATGGCATTATTCCCTACCCAGAGAAAGTCGAGGGACTGCCACCAGTACACTGGCCGAGGAGGTAGTGAGAAACCGTTTTTTAAAATTTATTTTTAAAACAGGTCTCACTGTGGTGCCCAGTTGGGCCACAATCCCCGAGCGCCAGCTATCTTCCCGCCTCAACCTGTTCAGGAGCCAAGGTTTCAGGCGCTCGACTGTGCACACTCTTGTCTTTTGACCCTAACGCTGGAGTTTTCATGCTCCCTTCGAGTGAATGTATCCCTTAGGTTCGTTTTTGAGTGGTCCTTGCCATCTTTCCCTCTTGGCTCTTGTAGCCCGAGGATGCTTTCTGATCTGCCCGGGAAATCGTAAATGCCTTTTTCTTCTCGCAGTTTTTTGGAGGCTCGCAAGGCAGCGGATTCCAGGGTCCGCCCTGTTGGTGATCCCCGCCCTCCTGAGCCTGCAGGTTTAGGGAGCGAGTAGTGTGCAGCATCCCCTAGCGGCGGACTGGCAGCCCTTGGGGTTACTTCTCGGCTTCGGATTCTAAATCTGAGTTCTGTACTCCGCTTGCTAAAAGGAGCTATCGCCGTCCCAGATACTGATGTTTGCGGGAAGGCAACATGCCTAAGTTTAAATATGATTGGGTGGGAAGGATGAGGCTCTTGTTCATTGTTTTGCTTTGGGAGTCCTTTGGCAATACTACTGACTTTCCCCTGCCAACCCCAGGGTCTCGAGTCTCGCTGCGGCGCCGCACACCCCTTCTGTCCCGGGCCTTGGAACTCTGAGTTCCAGTCTCTAGTGTAAACATTTCACAAAAGAACTGCCTAGGTTCAGCCTTCTCGCACAGGGCGGAATTGGCTCCTTCCTGGACGGACGCTGCGTCCAATGGGGGGGTGACCGGCGCCGAATTAGCCAATCCGACTTCTGGGGGCGGGGCCTGGCCCCGGCAGTGTGGTGGGAGGAGCCTGTTTCACTTACGGACATTTTACCCTACATCGGTTACTTACCTTCCTGGGGCAGTGGAAGAGCTAGAGGTAGCTTCCAATGCGAAGACTGGCGGAGGCGGGAGCCGATTTGTTAGGCCTGTGGCTCAGGCGGTACGGGGCGGGTAATGTGGGGTCCTCCAATTAGACATGAAGAGCTTCTCAGCGTCCTCCAATAGTGTTGCGGCTTGGGGGTGGGATTCAGCGATCCATCTCCAATAGGCGGGGTTGAGTTAGGGACGCTCCCCGCCAATAGGGGCGTGGAGAAGGTGAGCGGCTCCCCCGCCCCTCCCAGCCGGGGGGGAAGGGGCGGAACGTGGGCAGGCGGGGCACAGTGATTGGCTAAGCCTTTGACGAACGGAGCTTGTGTCCTGTGGCTGAACGAAGCTGAGCCTTCCCTCGGCGGGGAGGGTCTGGGGAGTGGGCGGGATTTCCCGGGTAACAGAGAAGCGGCCGCGGCGGTAGAGGCGGCGGAGACGGTTTCTCCATCTTCCCCCCCTCCCCTTTCCCCCTCAGAGTTTCCCTCCCTCCCTCCCTCCCTCCTTCCCAGTCTGGGCACTAGGGCCTGCGACTGCTCCGTGAGCCGAGGGGAGGCTGCCAGTCCGCTTCGGCGGGCCTGCGCCCCGCGCTCTTCTCGGGCCTCCCCGCTGAGTGCGAGGTTCACGCTGAGGGGGACGCGCAACGCCGAGTGGCTGAGGAGCTTTGCGGTGAGAGCACGCTGGGCCGGGTTCGGGCGGCAGCCTGGGTGGCGGGTAACGCCGGGTTTGAGGGCGTGTATTTTGGGGGGGGCTGACCTCCTCGGCTTCCTGTAGAGCGCCGGGCGGGAGGCGTGTGGATGTGTGAGGGGCGGGGGCGGAGCGGCGCGCTTGGCGCGGGGAGGGGGAGGAGAGCGCAGCCCCGGTGCGCGGAGGGGGCGGGCTCTCCGCCGCGTTCGGGGGCGGGGCCGGCGCGCGCGTGCGGCGGTGGGGAAAGGGGCGGGGCGGGGGCTCTTGGGTGGCCGGCCCAGGCCCCGCCTCCCGCTCTCTGGTGGGCGGGGCTTCGCCGACAGCCTGCCCTACGCCTGCGAGATGGGAGACCGAGGGGGGGGGGAATCTGCCGCGTGTGGTTCCGGGCGCTGCGGGGAGGGGGCTGAGGTCTGCGTCCTCCGCCTGCCGGGATCCGGTTGGCCACAAGCGCCGTACTGAGCGTGGTGCCCCTCCCCTTTATCCCCTCCTCTGCCCACCTCCCTAGGTTCCGCCTCCTTTGCTGGGAGGCGGTACTCGTGAAAGCCCGCTGTCCGGTCTTACTGGGACTTGCGGTGTCCACATTGCCCCACCCTATGTCTCGGCGGGAGGGAGGGTCCCTGCTTACTGGACTATGAAGGTGTTGGGATGTACTCTAGAGGCACAACCATGCCTCCTTCGTCGGGCACGAGGACAGGAGCTGGTGTTCTCCCTCTTGTACCCGCAGGGCGGATAGCTTTGTACTACTAGCACTGGGAGCATGCTTGTAGCCACTCCTTTAGTTTGTAACTGTGGTGAAGAAGGTGCTCAAGGTCTTCTTGGGGGACAGTCTGCGGTCGAAGGCAGCTGGCGATATAACCACGCTTCCGTGCTGGTGATAATGGGGGAGGGCAGAGTCAGTAAAGCCCTGAAAATGTGGTTGGGACAACCTTTCCTGGAGTTCCCTTGATGTTCAGTGACTGTGGCTGCACGGGGCGGGGCTTCCTTTGCACCAATGAAGTTGGGGGTAGGTAGCTAGGCTTGGCCGCTGTTTTAATGTCTTAGGACTTTTAAACTTAGTCGTGCAGAGGCTGTGGGAGCTCCTGCCTGTGCTTTGCAATGCTGAGATTTATAACAAGAAGGGTTGGATTTACATTTTAATCACAAAGCTCTTTATAAAAGGTGATGATTTTTAAAAATTAATGTTTACTATTTGGTGTTGGAGATTGAACCTAGGCGACAGGCTAAGTACTCGATCTACTACTAAGCTACATTCCAACCCTGATATTAAAGTCAGACTTCAAATACTATATCCTAATTTCTTCGACACCGAATTTTTTTAGTGCTTTCAGTATATTGATGGTTCTGGTGTATGCTTTAGCTTCATAAATAAGTAACAATCTAAGAAAACAGATGAGAGTATGGTTTTATGTAACTCTGTTAGATTACTTTTCAATTCTGCAAAGCCTAGTGTTCTTGCTTTTTTTTTTTTTTAACAAATTTAAATCTTGGACTAATATACCCTTATGTCTGTGACTTCCAGAGCATTACCCTCCAGTGTTGGAGAGTTGCTTCATACTAGATGAGTTTTTCTTTCCTGCTCTTGGCGTTGAACCTAGGCTGAGTGCATGTTAGGTAAGCACTCTGGGAATGCTGACCTACATTCCTTGCCTTTTTATTTTAGAGACAGTCTTGCTAATTTGCCCAAGCTGGCCTGGAACTTGCAAGCAGTCCTCTTGCCTCAATTTCCAAGTAGCTGGGATTGCAGGCTTTTGCTTAAAAAAATCTAGCTAGATGAAGATTTGTGGGTTTTTGTTTTTGTTTTTTGAGACAGGGTCTCACTTTGTAGTTCAGGCTGGCCCTGAGTTCACTATCTAGCCCAGGCAGCCTGGAACTCAGCAATCCTCCTGCCTCTGCCTCCCGAGTGCTGGGATTACAGGCGTGAGCCACCACACCCGGCATTGCAGATGTGGTATTGATGGCTGGTGGGTGTGAGTCACCACGCGCAGCATTGTATGTGGTTACCCGGGATCGAACTCAGGGCTTTGCACTTGCGAGGCAGGCACTGGAACCACTGAGCTAAATCTCCGGCCTTGTGTGGGTTTTTTATCGTTTGATTTGGTTTGAGTCTTTGAGACGAGGTCTGAATATGAATTACAAGCATGTGCCACCTAGATGACGTTTTTGCTTTGACTGGATACAGGATCTCAACCTAGTAAGAGAAATTAAACCAGCTAAGACAGAAGGATGTGGAGTTCAAGGGCAGCCTGGACAATATAATGAGACCTGTTAAATCAAATAAATTATTTGCTGTTTATATTATCATGAGAAAGTAGATGCAGAATCAGTAGTATTTACACACTGATATCTGGATGAGCCACAGGTTAATTATCTAGATTGAAGCTTTTTGTTTGTTTGCTGTTTTGAGAAGGTGTCTGCTATATAGTTCAGACTAGTCTAGAACTCGCTATATAGGCCAAACTGGCCATAAACTCAGGATGATGATCCTTCCAGGTGCTGAAATTACAGGTGAGCACCACCACATCTGTCTTGGACTGTAGTTAAAGTCTAGATTTGCCCTTTGCTCAGTAGAAATTGGACATTTAGTGTTCCGTGCAATACTCCATGAAGAGGGTAAATCCTCCTCTAAGGAAGTTATAAGGAGAGTAGTAGCATCTCACAAATGGCTGCAATAGAATTGGTGTGAGGTGGGGCATTTATCTCAGTGGTTCCAGCTCCTGCCTTAGAAGCACAGGGTCCCAAGTTCCGTCCATGGTACCAAAGGTGAGGGGAGAATTGGTGTGGACCTGTAGTGTTTTCATTGATGTTGTAAACTGACAGATGGTGAAGAATGATTGACCATTAAGGAATGCTTGATTATTTCCATTATTTGCAGTTCTGTGTGCTAGGATCTAATTCATGCTCTTATAGAATATATTACCTGCTTGGTGTGGCAGGGTCCCACTGAATTTGTAACAGTTCAAGCAAGAATGCCTCTTATTCTCTCTGTATCAGTATTTGATGCTATTTTTTTTCAGAGTTAAATTTCCTAGCAAGATTGGCCTTTTGTAATACAAAGGATTTTTTTTTAATTTAGAAGGTTTTAATAGTTCATCTAAGGGATAAGCTTTAAAAACTGAAAAGAGGGCCGGAGGGTTAGCTCAGTGGTTCTGGCGCCTGCCTCCCAAGCGCAAGGTCCTGAGTTCGATCCCTGGTAACCACATACAATGCTGGGCGTGGAGACTCACGCCCACTAGCAATCAATACCACATACCACAGTGCCAGGCGTGGTGGCTCACGCCTGTAATCCCAGCACCCAGGAGGCAGAGACAGGAGGATTGCTGAGTTCGAGGCTTGTCTGGGCTACATAGTGAGCTCAGAGCCAGCCTGGACTACAAAGCAAGACCTTGTCTCAAAAAAAAAAGAACTGAAAAGAATTAGTAATTTGGCAAGGCTCCTGATAATGCATAGCCACATTTACATCTTCAGTGCATTGAGACAGTATGCTGGAGAGCTGTGTAGGGAGTTTGTACCTGGAAATTTCAGTTAGAATTAAAGGTACGATCATGTTGTTATTATTATTTATTTATTTATTTTTGAGACAGCGTCTTGGTTTGTAATTCAGGCTGGCTCTGAGCTCACTATGTAGCCTAGCCAAGCTTCGAACTCAGCAATTTTCCTGTCTCTGCCTCCCGAGTGCTGGGTGTACAGGAGTGAGCCACCACGCCTGGCACTGTGGTATGTGGTATTGATTGTTGGTGGGCGTGAGTCTCCACACCCAGCATTGTGTGTGATTACCGGGGATCGAACTCAGGACCTTGCGCTTGGGAGGCAGGCGCCGGAACCACTGAGCTAACCCTCCGGCCCCATGTTATTTGATAGTCAAATGCAAAGCTTTTCAAGGATTTGAGTGTGGATTAATTCCACTAGTCAAGTGTTGATTAAGGTTTGCTTTCTGTGTTTTTGAAAATCATAGTACAGTACCTGCTTTTTCAAACTAGCCTCGTCCCTTCTCTTAAATAATAGTAAGCAAATAGACTTTCGGAGCTCTGTGTCCCAGATACTGTGTTAGGCACTGTCCACTTACTGATTTAATTTACTTGACAGCTTTGGATGTTGAGAACAATAAAATGGATCTTTTAAAGGTGAGGGAGCAGTGATGCAAGAGAGCAGAAACAGGGTAAGTGGTCAAGCCAGGATCTTCACTCAGGCAGTCAGGTTCCAGAAACTTAGTCCTATACTCTGTTGTCTCGGTCTAGGAATAAGGAACAAAAAAAAGTAGTTTGCATTTAAAAATTTTTCAGTTATGATAAAATATAATAAAATTTACTACTTTGATTATTTTAAAGATATAGTTCAGAAACATTAAGTATGGGCTGGAGATTATGCTCAAGTGGTATTGTCCCTACCTTGTAAGCACAAGGGCCAGAGTTTGATCCCCAGTACTACCCACACAAAAAAGAGAGAGAAACATTAAGTACACTCACTTGGGGGAAGGTCCTAGGGATTGAACCCAGAGCCTTTTTACTGAACTCCATCTCTATCCCCACCTTTTAATTTTTATTTTAAGACAGAGTCCTGCTAAATCACTGAGTTGCCCAAGGTGTACTTAAACATGAAATCTTCCTTGATCTCTTAGAGTGGTAGCTCTTAAATGGCTCTTGATCAATTCAGGAAGTCTTTGTCTCCAAGAAGTTTACATTCACATAAGGAAAGGCAAGTATACACATGATTTTACTGCATATGTAGGTAAGGCATCGGTTCCATAAGAATCAAGTACAAGCAAGTGTGGTGGTACACACCTATAATTCCAGTAGTCTGCGAGGCTAAGGCAGAAGGATCATAAGTTCAAAGCCAGGCTGGGCAGTTTATCAGGACCTTGTCAAAGGGCGAGGGTGTTGTTCAGTGGTTGGGTTCCTGAGTTTGACCCCAGTACCACGCAGACATACAAAAAGATTATAAAAAAATAAGACGATGTGGTTCTTAGGTAAACTGAGTATGGTAGCGCACGCCTATAATCTCAGCACTGAGTGGCTGAGGCAAAAGAATCAAAATTTGGAGCCCAACTGGGCAGTTGAGTGAGATCTTGTCACTGAAAAATAAGAAGGCTGGGAATGTATCTCAGTGTGAAGCCTTTGGTTCAGAAATCAAGCACAAAGTACTGTAAAGAATTCAGAGGGAGGGAGAGTCTCCTCTCGAGATAGAAGAAGCATTGCATGAGAAACCAGGAGAGAGGTTTGATAGCTAGATCCATTTGAAGTGAATGCTAACTATCCTTAGATATCTCATTCAGAGTGCACCATAGGACACTTTGGAATATTAGAGTGGTATGTTAAAATTGAAATCTGCCTCGAAGTGACTTTTCTAGATTGATATTTTGTTCAGTTTGCATATCCTGATTACTACTTTTTAGGAAGCACATTAAAGAAATTACAGGTTTGACATATGTTACTAGTACTTTGTCTTGCTAAAGTATGTTCATATAATTAACTATTATTTCTTTTTCTTTTTTCTTTTGGGGATCGATCCAGGGACCTTGCGCTTGTAAGGCAGGTGCTGGAACCACTGAGCTAAGTCTCCAGTCCATCTATTATTTCTTAATATTATGCTTTATCCCTTTACATACCTTCCTGGTTTGGCTATTTAAAAAAATTTAGAAGTTAAATTTTAGGATTTCTTACAGGATCAAGATGTATTATATACAGGTACAAATTCTCAATGATGAATGTGTTCGTAATATATACCTAAAATGTTCCAGTAAACTCAAGTTTTAAAATTTTAGGATTTTTTTCCTTTGGAACAGTTTAAGTAAGTTAAACATGTTAACCCATCCAGCAACATATACATAGAGGGATTTCATTTTCCTCCTAGGCATTTTTCTTGAACATGAATGCTCATTATCTTTATATTTGCCTAATTGTTTTTTAAAAATTCAGTATGAAGAGGGCGTTAGCACACTCCTTAATCTTAGCTTCTGGTGAAAGTGAGGCCTGAGGATCACACATTTGAGGCTAGTCTGGGATGTTTAGCAAGACTGTGTCAAAATGAACAGAAAGGGCTGGGATGAAGTTCAGTGGGAGAGTGCCCTGGATCTGAGGCTGGTACCACAGAAAAGAAAACCCGTACATTAAAAAAGACAATCTTGGGCCAGAGATTTAGCTCAGTGGTTCCAGTGCCTACGGCGCAAGCGCAAGGTCCTGAGTTCGATCCTGGTAACCACATACAGTGCTGCCCAACAGCAATCAATACCACATACAGTGCTGGGCGTGGTGGCACACGCCTATAATTCCAGCACTCAGGAGGCAGAAGCAGGAGGATTGCTGAGTTCCTGGAGGCTTACCTGGGCTACACAGTGAGCTCAGGGCCAGCCTGAACTACAAAGCGAGATCCTGTCTCAAAAAAGAAAGAAAGAAAGAAAGAAAATCTTGAATTCCCTTAGTTATATAAATTTCTTTTTGGCTCTCTTTATTAAAAAGATTAGTTGTGGGATACTTGTTCTCAGTGTGTTATACCAAATACAGAGGATTTTATCCTCATACATTTATTTGTAGGGTAAACTGATGGTGTCTTTCAGTAGGAAGATCGGCACCACTGGTTCACAGTCCTTCTACTTTGAGGTGTTTATTGGTGGATGGTGGAGATTTCTCTCTAATATTCCTGTTCTGCCCTCCCGTGTTATATTCCCCACTTCCTTTCTGTTTCATGCCCTTGCATGTTACTTGTGTGTTTCAGCATCATGACTGACAAGAGACCCTCCCTTGCTTACTCCTGTTAATGGTCTCCATAACCAGACTTGATGTCATCCAGGCTGGTGAAAGACATTCAGGACTGTAATTCTGAAATGGAAGATGTTTGTTTCTTTGTTTGTGGTAAAGTTTGATTCCATAGCTAATTTGGGGGTACAGCCTGATTTAGGCTGTCCTATTTGGTATAGAAATGTAAATGTTTGATTATGGAGAGGTACTTCCAGTCCTGGTTGGAAGAATATATGGACGAAAAATACAGTGAATGTTTAAAGCTTTCAAAATTGCTACAGTGAAAGCCAAGCATGGTGGCACTTGGGAGTTTTAGGCAGGAGGAAAACTGCAACTTCAAGGCCAGCCTGGGATACAGACTGAGTTAAAGGCCAGCCTGTGTTACATAGACTGTCTCTGAAAACACACAAAAAAAATTACAGTGAAAGATACCTTGTCATTAATTTTCCTCGTGGTACCCCCTTTTGGTCTGAACATGCTCATCCTATTGTTCTACCCACTTTCCCAAGCAGTTCCAGAAGTCATCTTTCCTGTGTGTCTTTATGAGCTTTGATTAAAAAATGCAGTAGGTACAGCTGCAGAGTGTCATCCAAGGAAATGACTGACTCATAAAAACTTGACTCTGTCCTTATCCACCTTATTCACCAGATCTGACACTATATGACTTTTGGCTCTTCCCAAAAGTCAAAGTAACCATGAAAGGTAAATGTTTAAATTGGTTCAGGACATCAAGGCAGCCATAGAAGCACAAGTAAAGGTATTCGTGAAAGAGTAATTTAAACTGTTTTAGAGAGCTGTAAGAACAATGGGATAAAGCAAAGGCGAAAAGGGAGTATTTTGAGGGGCAGAGGGTTAGCTCAGCGGTTCCAGCCCCTGCCTTGCAAGCACAAGGTCCTGAGTTCAATCCCCAGTGACAACATACAATGTTGGGTGTGGAGACTCATGCCCACCAGCAATCAGTACCACATACTACAGTGCCAGGCGTGGTGGCTCACACCTGTAATCCCAGCACTCAGGAGGCAGAGACAGGAGGATTGCTGAGTTCGAGGCTTGCCTGGGCTACATAGTGAGCTCAGGGGCAGCCTGAACTCCAAAGTGAGACCCTGTCTCAAAAAAAAGGGGGGGGGAGTATTTTGAGGAAAATTAATGGTAATGTGTAAAAATATGAAATAATCATACACCATGTTTTTCATTCTACCTCCTACAGTAAATGTATTATATTCCCTTCCTAAAGTTGAAATAATGCTGACAACTCTCAAATTTTGTCTCTAGCAGGGATCTTTCCCTCTACTAGAGGCTAGTTAAAATAGGCAGTGAGCATTTACTATTTTCTCTTAAATAGCTAACAGTTTATCCTTGATTCTTTTTTTTTTCCTATGTTCATCCCAAATCTTACTTGATCTGTATTCAAAATAATACCCAGAATTTGACCACTTAGTCCTTCTTCCTACTTCCCCAGCCAGTGCCAGGAGCATCTGTAGGGTGGAATCTGGTGGTT
Organism: Thryonomys swinderianus; assembly: GCA_004025085.1. NCBI lineage: Eukaryota > Metazoa > Chordata > Mammalia > Rodentia > Thryonomyidae > Thryonomys > Thryonomys swinderianus. Next base: position 55,295 of record PVIC010002783.1, read on the forward strand.
TTAATGTCCTTCTTTAGTGTGTTCTCAACACAGAACTTAAATGCTTTTTCTAGAGAACCAAGTCAGACCCTGTCACTCTTTGCCAGCAACCAGCTGAGGAGTCCCATTTCTATCAGTATTACGTCCACATTCTTATTAACGACCTTAAGTGCAGAGCTGGTGTAGCCCCTCCGACATTTCTTATTAGTAGTCTCATTATCCTTTTCAACCCAAGCAGCCTTCTTGCTGTTCTTATTTTTGAGATAGGGTCTCGCTTTGTAGTTCAGGTTGGCCCTGAGTTTACTAAGTAGTCCAAGCAAGCCTCGAACTCAGCAATCCTGCCTCTGCCTTCTGAGTGCTGGGATGTTCTTGCTATTCTTGGAAGATATCAGTGCATTTGTGCCTCAGGGTCTTTGCATTTGTTGCCTGCTTTGCTGGAATGCTTCCCTACTGAATTCCACATGGCATCACTAGCTCCCTCACTTCCTTTACTAAAAAGTTAGCTTTGTGGGAGATGTCTTTAGCTCTTATCTAAATTTCAAAAACCTTTCCTGGTTTTTCCTGCTTAACACTTGTCGCTCTATATTCTAAACACTAATGTTTTGTTTATGGTCATTTTCTCTCACTAAAATTTAAGCTTTTCTGGGGGGGCAGAGTCTCACTTTGTGGTTCAGAATAGCCTTGAACTCACTATGTCGCCTAGGCGTGACCCACCACACCTGGCACTATGGTATGTGGTTACCAGGGATCAAACTTTTAGGACCTTGTGCCTGCCAGGCAAATACCAGAACCAGTGAGCTATATCCTTGGCCAATTTTAAGCTTCTTGAGGGATAGGCTTGTTGTTTCATTTATTGGTATACTGCCAGTTCCTAGGATACCCACCACATAGCAAGCATGTGCTCAATAAATATTAGAGGATGCCTACATGCATGAACAAACAACTTGGTTTGTACCATAGACAAGGCAGTGTGTAGAGTGCAGTAGAGGATACATGGGAGATAATTAGAGATGTACCTTCCTATATTGGGGTGCGCAGTTGTAGCTAGTACAATAAAAGACCTTAGAGATGTCATCCATCTACTTCACTTTTGTGTGTGTGTTATTGGGAATTGAACTTTTACACTGAGCTATATCCCAAGTCCTTTTTTCTTTTTTTTTTTTGAGACAGGATCTCGCTTTGTAGTTCAGGCTGGCCCTGAGCTCACTATGGTGCCCAGGCAAGCCACCGCGAACTCAGCAATCCTCTTGTCTCTGCCTCCCGAGTGCTGGGATTACAGGCATGAGCCACCATGTCCGGCATTGTGGTATGCGGTGTTGATTGTTGGTGGGTGTGTCTCCACACCCAGCATTGTATGTGGTTACTGGGGATCGAACTCAGGACCTTGCGCTTGCGAGGCAGGTGCTGGAACCACTGAGCTAACCCTCCGGCCCTTTTTTTTTTTTTTTTTTTTTTTTTTTTTTTTTTTTTTTTTTTTTTTTTTTTGAGACAGGGTTTCTCTTTGTAGTTCAGGCTGGCCCTGAGCTCATTGTGTAGCCCAGGCAAGCCTCGAACCCACCAATCCCCCCGTCTCTACCTCCCGAGTGCTGGGATTACAGGTGTGAGCCACCGTGCCTGACCCTACGATATGTAGTACTGATTGCTGGTGGACGTGAGTCACCACATCCAGTATTGTATATTGTTACCGGGAATCGAACCAGGGACCTTGAGCTTGCTAGGCAGGTGCCAGAACCACTGAGCTAAATCTCCAGCCCTGTGCCCAGCTTCTTTTTAAGTTAAAAATAAAAGAAATTCATACTGAGCTAGATTTTTAAGTCTTTTTTTTTCTTTTTGAGAAAGGACTTCACTAAATTGTCCAGGTTGGGTTCAAACTTCCCATCTTGTTGGTTTAGCCTGCCAGAGTACTGACATTACCAGTGTGTTCCACTACACTTAGCTTATTTACCTTTTTTTCTTTATTTATCTTCCTCTTACCTACTTTAATCTTTTTCTTTAAAATACTTTCCTCCTCTTCCTCTTCTTTTTCTTCTGGTTACTAGGTATCAAACTCAAGGGGAACTATATCCACAGCTTTTTATTTTTTATTTTGATTGGACATGCTTGCTGGGTTGCTCAGGCTGTTTCAGAACTTAAGCTTCACCTGCCATAACCTTCTGAGTTGCTAGTATTATAAGCATGCTCTACCACACCCAGATGTAATGCTTGCTTTATAGTTATATCTGCTGTATCTCCTCTTGTTCTTTATTGTTTCATACTATTTTCAGGGTTTTTTATTGTGTTTTTTTTTTGAGACAGGGTCTCGCTTTGTAGTTCAGGCTGGCCCTGAGCTCACTATGTAGCCCAGGCAAGCCTCAAACTCAGCAATCCTCCTGCTTCTGCCTCCTGAGTGCTGGGATTAACAGGCGTGAGCCACCAAGCCCGGCACTGTGGTATGTGGTATTGCTTGCTGGTGGGTGTGAGTCTCCACGCCCAGCATTATATGTGGTTACCGGGGATCGAACTCAGGACCTTGCGCTTTCGAGGCAGGCGCCGGAACCACTGAGCCAACCCTCCGGCCCACTATTTTCAGGTTTTAAAACCTTGTCCCTCTAACCAAACATCAGTGGCTTTAAGAATAGCAATACAGTGCCAGGTGTGGTAGCTCACACCTGTAATCCCAGCACTTGGGAGGCAGAGACAGGAGGATTTCTGAGTTCCAGGCTTGCCTGGGCTTCATAGTGAGCTCAGGGCCAGCCTGAACTACAAAGTGAAACCCTGTCTCAAAAAAAACCAAAACCAAACAACAACAAAAAAAATAGCAATACAGGCTTATTTATTTATTTATTTATTTTAATATTGCTTGCTTTTTTTGTTGATTTTTGAGACAAGTCTCATTATGTAGTTCAGGCTGATTTTGAATTTAGTCTGTAGCCCAGGCTGGCTGCCAGCTTGTGGCAATCCTCTTGCTTCTCCCTCCCAAAGGCTGGTACATACTTCAAATATATTTATACTTCAGTATATGTACTTCATATATATTTTTTATTTTTTAGGTTTTTTTTTTTTTTTTTTTCTTTTTGAGACAGGGTCTCACTTTGTAGTTCAGGCTGGCCCTGAGCTCTTGTAATCCAGGCAAACCTCAAACTCAAAGCAGTCCTCCTTCTTCTGCCTCCTGAGTGCTAGGATTACATGTGTGAGCCACCATGCTTGACTCTTTATACTTAAAATTTTTTAATTTTGGAGTAATTTTAGACTTCAAAAGTTACAAAGCCTAGGAATTTAACTCAGTGGTGCCACACTTTCCTGGCAAGCCCAAAGTCCTGAGTTTGATTTTTCATACCAAAAAATGTTAACAAAAATAATACAAACAATTACCATATTACCCTCACTCAGGTTCCCAACTGTACCTTTTTTCTTTGAGAGAGAGAGAGAGAGTGTGTGTGTGTGTGTGCACGTGGTGCTAGGGCTTGAATCCTTTGGTAGAGCACCTGTCTAGCATGTCTGAGACCCTGGGTTTGATCCCCCAAGTCCATCTTATAAAATCATGTAACAAGTATTGCAGTTTTAAAGTTTTAAAATTAGGATCTCAGTTTTAAAATTAATATTGATAGGGCCTGGGCCGGAGGGTTAGCTCAGTGGTTCCGGCGTCTGCCTCGCAAGCGCAAGGTCCTGAGTTGGATCCCCGGTAACCACATATAATGCTGGGCGTGGAGACTCACACCCACCAACAATCAACACCGCATACTACAATGCTTGATGTGGTGGCTCACGCCTGTAATCCCAGCACTCGGGAGGCAGGGACAGGAGGATTGCTGAGTTCACGGCGACTTGCCTGGGCACCATAGTGAGCTCAGGGCCAGCCTGAACTACAAAGTGAGACCCTGTCTCATAAAGCAAAAAAAAAAAAAAAAAAAAAAATTGATAGGGCCGGAGGGTTGGCTCAGTGGTTCCAGTACCTGCCTCACAAGTGCAAGGACCTGAGTTGGATCCCCGGTTACCACATACAATGCTGGGCGTGGAGACTCACGCCCACCAACAACCAACACCCCATACCACAGTGCCGGATGTGGTGGCTCACACCTGTCATCCCAGCACTCGGGAGGCAGAGACATGAGGATTGCTGAATTCACGGCAGCTTGCCTGGGCACCATAGTGAGCTCAGGGCCAGCCTGAACTACAACGTGAGACCCTGTCTCAAAAAAGCAAAAAAAAAAAAAATTTAATACTGATAAAATTATTACTGATTTAATTGAACTAATTTCCTGTTCCTTTTCCATCTAAAACAGTAGGAACTAGAACACTAGTATCCATTGGATCCTATTGTAGTTTTGAGGGTTTTTTTAATAAACTTATTTGCCTCTTAGCCTTTATACAGCTATTATATGATCTTAGTTATCTTATTCCTGAATCTTGAAGAACTTTGGTATTTCATCATCCTCAGAATTACTCCATCATTACTCATTGATTCTTAAATGTTTCAGAGGACTAAGATAATAGGAAAATGGGAGGCTGGTGGTACTGACTAGGATTATTATGTCATAGTGAAATGTGTCATTGTTACACTTCAGTTTGCTTCCTGCTTTGCCCAAAGCATGATAGCTATAAGGAAAGTTGGGAGACACCATCTTAAACATGATGGTAAGGTGTCCATATTTGGGGAATCTAGAGAATGGGTTAGGTAATGATTACTTATGTTATTTTTACAGCTTTTCAGCCTTCCTTGAACATATTTGAGAATTTTCATTTTCCACCTCTAATGGCAAAGATGATAAAACTGATAGAGGAAGATATTTCCTAATTATTAGAGAAACTGGTCGATAGTATAATGTGAAAAAACTGAATGAATAAACCTAGTTGCCAACTTAGTCTTCAGACTGAGGTGGCTGTTTTCAGACTTGAAAATTTATGAGTGCACTTCTGAGGAAAAAAAAAGTTTTTCTCCATTCAGGTAATCATTCAGGAGGAAAGCTTCATGATGGGATACAATTTTATTTTACTATTTAGTGATGTTGGGGCTCTAACCCTTGCTCAGAGAGGGTTTTGCTGTGTTGCTTATGCTGACCTTAAGTTGCTTATGCTGACCTTAAGTTGCTGACCTTAAGTTGCTGGGATCAAGTCATCATTGTACCTCAGTTTGGAGTAGTACCTGCCTTGGATGCAAATATTTTTGTTTTCACAAGATTCAAAGTTGTTTGTACTTAGGGTGTATTCTTCCTTCCTTCCTTCCTTCCTTCCTTCCTTCCTTCCTTCCTTCCTTCCTTCCTCCCTCCCTCCCTCCCTCCCTCCCTCCCTCCCTCCCCCTTTCTTTCTCTCTTTCTTTCTTTCTTTCCTGAGAAAGGATCTCACTTAGTAGTTCAGGCTGGTTCTGAGTTCACTATGTAGCCCAGGCAAGCCTCGAACTCACAGCAATTCTCCTGACTGCCTCCTGAGTACTGGAATTATAGGTGTGAGCCACCACGCCTGGCTATTCTTTTATTTTTTAAAACCAAGGCTTGCCCAGTATTTTTTTAAGTAGATGAATGTCAAATGCAGGTGCATATAATAGACAAAGGTGACTCAGAAGAAAGCATGGCATAGATATAAGAAAAACCACTGGATTGATTTTTTTCTTTTCTTTTTTAAAGTAGAAAAGGTTTATTTCAGCTCAGAGTTTGTAGAAGTTTTAGTCCATAGTCAACTGGCTCCAAGGCAAGAGGGGCATACATGGTAGAGAGGATCATAGAAGAGAAATAGTCCATGGCAAGCAGGCAGGTGAGAGCACTGCCGTGGTCTTTCCAGTTGGTACTTAGCAGTCTAAAAATGAGTTTGCAGTTATGAAACAACTTAATGAAACGACTTCAACAAAATTATGAACTAAGTTTTAAAGTATTGTATTTGATGGAGACAAGGGCAAAAAGAAAACCACACACAGTCACACACCTTAGAAATGATGTTAAATGAGAACCTTACTATATGTATACCAGAAACCTAGACTCAAGAATTTATGAAACAGCCATGTTCCATACCTGAATTTTGTGAATTTAAAGTATTTACATCTTTAGAAACAGAAAACTAAGATTTAAAAAATGGGTTTGCAATTTTTCACCCAAATGGTGCATTATGATGGTAAGTTTTTCTGGTATTCTGAAGGTTAAAGGTGAACCTTGTGTCATAAAGTTTTGATAACTCTGTACTACCAAGATGACCATCCTGCACTGCCTTGGTAAAAATGGTGTATGCCTTACAGTAGGGTGTTATTGGGTCAGAATTTCTCAGTCTCAGCGTACTGTTTTGTTTTTGGCAGTACCAGGGTTCAAACTCAGACTTTGAGCTTTCTGGGTAGGTGCATGATACCACTGAGCTAAACCTCTGGCCCTCAGCATACTGTTGACATTGTGGACTGTTCCTCCTTGAATGGGCTATACCTGTGAGATGCCAGTGGTACTGCCTGCCCTGTTATGACAATCAAAAATGTCTTGCATCACTATTTATTATACTAAGAGTGGTGAGTTGGGCAGATGCTTTGCTAGTAAGGGTCACTGAATTACAGGCGTGTAAAAACTTGACTTCATGAGAGGTTTAGATATTAAATCCTGTGGCTATCTTTGGCGAATGAGTTGTTCACATTTTGCTGGGCTGTAATTCTAAACTATATGGGAACTGTAGTGTGCTCTATTATTCTGGAGTAGGTTCCATTTCTGGTTTTTTGTTGTTGTTGTTTTTGAGACAGGGTCTCGCTTTGTAGTTCAGGCTGGCTCTGAGCTCACTATGTAGCCCAGGCAGGCCTCGAACTCAGCAATCCTCCTGTCTCTGCCTCCCAAGTGCTGGGATTACGGGCATGAGCCACCACACCCGGCACATTTCTGTTTTTTTGAGACAGTCTTGTTATGTATCCCATGCTGGTCTTAAACTCTCTGTACAGCCCAGACTGGCCTCAAATTTGCAGTCCTCTTGCCTTAAGTTCTCCAGTGCTAAGATTATAGGTGTACACTACAGTTTGTATTTCTTAGTAAATTTAAATTGAGAGCCAGACTTTTAATTGAACAAATTTATTGAGATAAAGTTGACACAGAATAAACTAGACAGAGTATATAATTTGATAAATTTTTCCCAGTGTGTACCTGTGAAACTATCACCAGTCATAATAATGAACAAATTCACACCACAAAAAGTTTCCCTGTGTTCCTTTTTAATCTTTCCCTCTTACTTACCTTCTTCTCTTCCTGAGGCAATCTCAGATATGGATTTTTAGATAAGGTTTAAACTAGATTTTTGTGGACAGTTGTGGTTGGATCAGGTTATATTCTCTTAAAACTTTGATAAAAGCTTCTTTACTTTTGAGGAGAAACTTCCTAATTTTTTTTTTCTTTTTTTTTTTGAGACAGGGTCTTGCTTTGTAGTTCGGGCTGGCTCTGAGCTCACTATGTAGCCCAGGCAAGCCTCGAACTCAGCAATCCTCCTGTCTCTGCCTCCCGAGTGCTGGGATTACAGGTGTGAGCCACCACACCCAGCACTGTGGTATGTGGTATTGATGGCTGGTGGGTGTGAGTCTCCACACCCAGCATTGTATGTGGTTTCCCGGGGATCTAACTCAGGACCTTGCGCTTGTGAGAGACAGGCTCCGCAGGAACCACTGAGCAAATCCTCCTGCCCGAAACTTCCTAGTTTTTGAATGTTTATTTAAATAAACTGATTAGGACAGATGAGATTTTATGTAATGCTAACTACCAATAAAAGATATCATAGTGGATATTTTTAAAATATTAAGTAAAGAAATTTAAATGATTTAATACAGGATTATTTATATCACTACAAAAGCTTATGGCAAAAATTAAATCCACTTTAAAGTGAATAAACTAATTGTTCTAGTTTTTGGAATAGGTATTGTTTGGTTTACATACAATATTATTTTGAGCTCACCCATCCTAAAGTGATTCTCATTAGGGCAGTTATTTGTTAAATTTAATCTAAGTGAAAAAGATAAAAAGCTTCTTTAAGGGCTGGAGGGTTAGCTCAGGAGGGTTAACTCAGTGGTTCTGGTGCCTGCCTCGAAAGCGCAAGGTCCTGAGTTCGACCCCCAGAAACCACATACAATGCTGGGCGTGGAGATGGTGGCTCATGCCTGTAATCCCAGCACTAGGGAGGCAGAAGCAGGAGGATTGCTGAGTTCGAGGCTTGCCTGGGCTACATAGTGAGCTCAGGGCCAGCCTGGACTACAAAGCGATACCCTGTCTCAAAAAAAAAAAGCTTCTTTAAGGGCAAAGGCTTTAGCTCAGTAGTTCCAAGCCTGTTTGGCAAGCTCAAGGCCCTGAGTTCAATTCCCAGTAGTGGAGAAAAATAAGAAGCTTCTTTTATGTTGCGTTTTCCATTTGTATTTTAATAATCATGAGTAAATGTCTGGATTTCCAGGAGGCCAATTCTTTTTTCCCCTTTTTTTTGAGACAGGGACTCACTTTGTAGTTCAGGCTGGCTCTGAGCTCACTATGTAGCCCAGGCAAGCCTCAACCTCAGCAATTGTCCTGCCTGTACCTCCCCAGTGCTGGGAGTGGAAGCCACTGCGCCCAGCATTGTAGTATGTGCTACTGTTTGTTGGCGGTGTGAGTCACCATGCTAGATTATGTGGTTACCAGGGATTGAACCAGGGACCTTGTGCTTGTTAGGCAGACACTGGAATCACTGAGCTGAATCTCCAGCCCAGGAGGCCAATTCTTTAGTGTTATCAAAGATATTTTAGATTGTAGAACTAGAGACCTTACTTTTCTTATTCTTCAGAGTTAGCTTTTTTTTAACCACTGCCCTTGAGCACTTCTTAGAAATTGTCAGATTTGCTTCCCTGCCCAGCCTTCTCCAGAAGCTCCCTGTAACACCCAAATCATCCTATGTTTTATTTGGAAATTATGATTCCTTTGCATGATGATTTAGAACTACTTCCCACTTTTTATTATAGCACATTCCAGATGACTGTTTAATGTTTGTTCACTTTTGTGTACCTTCTGTTTTCCACCCCTATTAATCCTTTTTTAAAATAAAAAATCTTGTCTTCATAATGAGTTCTGATAACAGTGTAAGTTTCAGATCTGAAACAGTTGTGTAGCTAGTGTTTGTTCACTTTTGTGTACCTTCTGTTTTCTACCCCTATTAATCCTTTTTTTAAAAAAAATCTTCATATTGAGTTCTGATAACAGTGTAAGTTTCAAATCTGAAACAGTTGTGTAACTATCCAATTTTCTCATTACAAACTAATTATATATTTCAAGAAGAAAATGTAACTCCTTGCTCCTTTCCCCAGATATATGACCTTGAACAAGTCAGTTTCTTTGGGCATCAATTTCCTTCAAAGGAAAAAGGGGTGATGGTCCATCTGCTCATTTGACAGAACTCTTATGACTACCCGTAGTCGTGTATGGAAAACCTTGTTGGGAGGCAGGAAGTTTGTTCAGTCCTGGGACCCTAATACAGTGCACAGGGGCCTGATGATTGTTAGACATTTGGTAATTATTTGGGGGATGGATGAATTGGCAAAGGTTGTAAATAGTTGTTTATTGTCTGTGAAATTACTGAAGTATTTTAATTTCATGCTATATACTCTCTATATCCTACTTAATCTCTAATTCCCAAGATGTAATTGAAGTGTTATTTTTATATTGTATTTCCATAGCTGCTCCTCTCTCCTTTCCAGATTTATAATACATAGGTATTTATGTTGCTTGTGAATTGTTTGTAATTTTGACTTTTTCTTCCTAAATTTTATTGTTTTCAAATATTCAGCAAAGTGTTTATAGAGTTTTTATAGTGAGTGCCAAGATACAGTACCTATATCTCTTGATATTTTTTGAGTTCTTGCTTTATATACATGTGTCTATTTATCTATCCCTTCATCCATGAATCTAATTTGTTGATATAATTTTGTAGTAGGAACTGTAGGACATCAGTACGCTTTTATCCAAACATCTGAGTGTGAATATCATATTCGTGGCATTTTTCTTTATGCAAAATTTTACATACAATGAAATGCACTAGTCTTCAGACAGTCTGTGTGTGTGAACCTGTACATGCATGATGCCACACTGTGTATCCCATAGTTTGCTTTTCTTATTTGGTATGTCTTTATTGCAGAGGAATGAATCTTTGTAATTGTGTAGTTTACCATTTGTTAATTTTTTTAAAGCTATTGGTTTATATTTTCATATTTTGTTGCAAGATATTCTTGGTAAATGTGTGAGATAAAGATTTAGAAGTGGGGCCCGGAGAGTTAGCTCAGTGGTTCCGGTGCCTTCCTCACAAGCGCAAGGTCCTGAGTTTAATCCCTGGTAACCACATACAATGCTGGGTGTGGAGACTCATGCCCACCAGCAATCAATACCACATACCACAGTGCCGGACGTAGTGGCTCACACCTGTCATCCCAGCACTTGGGAGGCAGAGGCAGGCGGATTGCTGAGTTCGAGGCTTGCCTGGACTACATAGTGAGCTCAGAGCCAGCCTGAACTACAAAGCGAGACCCTGTCTCAAAAAAAAAAAAAAAAAGATCTAGAAGTGGAATTACTAGATTAAAGCATGCTGTACATTTTGTGAGGCAGGTGCCAAAGCCACTGAACTAAATCCTTCCACTGTTTCTCCATACTCTACTCACTATTATTTTCTTTTAATTTTTACCAGTTGTCTTGGGGTAAATAATACTTACTTACATTTCTTTTACTACCTCTGAGGCTGTACAGTATATCATCTTCCCTGCTAGGTTTAAGCTTTTAGAGGACAAGAGGCCAGTAGCCTCAATTTTCCTATCTGCCATTGTTTGCTAATTGAAATAAACAGTACTGCCACATTATTCCTGCTTTACTAGGTTGAGACTGCAAAAAGCGTGAAGTAGCTAAGTGTGTGGTAGGTTAAAGAAAGCAAAAATTACCTGATGCATGTGCGTCATAAACAAGTAAAAGGAAGCTTCATTTCTTCTCTTTTATGAGACAGGGATCTATGGGTAATTAAGAATCCAGACTAAGGGCCAGAGATTTAGCTCAGTGGTTCCGGTGCCTGCCTTGCAAGCACAAGGTCCTGAATTCAATCCTGGTAACCACATACAACAATGCTAGGCATGGTGACTCACGCCCACCATCAATCGGTACCACATACCACAGTGCCGGGAATGGTGGCTCATGCCCATAATCCCAACAATCGGGAGGCAGAGACAGGAAGATTGCTGAGTTCAAGGCTTGCCTGAGCTACATAGTGAGTTTAAGGCCAGCCTGAACTACAAAGCGAGACCCTGTCTCCAAAAAAAAAAAAAAGAATCCAGGCTAAGAAGGCAGGTTTTGTTGGTTTATGCTCAGCTTTGCCTCATAATAGTTGTATAATTTTGGCCAGTCTATGTAACGTTTGTATTTCAGGTTCCTCATTTATAAAATAACAATATAGGTACTTTACTTGGAGGGTTGTTGGAAGGATTACTACTTGTAAATTGTGTAGATTGGAGAACATTAATTATATGTTAACTATTACTGTTATTCTTTTGAAAATTTAGCACAATCAGCCCTCCATATCTGTGGTTCTACATTCATAGAATCAGCCAACCAAAGATGGGAAGTATTGGGGATGGAATGAAGGTGAAATTTGTAGTGAATATGTGGACTTGTGAGAGAGGCACTGGATTAAACACAGGAAGTATTGAGCTATGTGCCCAGTCCTTTTTCATCATTTTCTTTTTCCCCCTTTGTTGAGTTTATTGGTACATTTTATGTATACATTATGATCACATTCAACATTGCCTTTTTATTATTTTCTCTTTTTTTTTTTTTTTTTTGAGACAGGGTCTCACTTTGTAGTTTAGGCTGACCCCGAGCTCACTTTGTAGGCCAGGCAAGCCTCGAACTCAGCAATCCTTCCTGCCTCTGCCTCCCGAGTGCTGGGATTACAGGTGTGAGCCACCACACCCGGCATTGTGGTATATGGTATGGATTGCTGGTGGGCATGAGTCACTATGCCCAGCATTGTATGTGGTTACTAGGATTGAACTCAGGACCTTGCACTTGCAAGGCAGGCACCGGAACCACTGAGCTAAATCTCCAGCCCCAATTTTCTCTTTAAATTTTGAGACAAGCCCTCACTAGATTGCCCAGGCTGGCCTCAAATTTATTTTTATTTTTATTTATTTTTATTTTATTTTTGTGTGTGTGCTTTTTGAGACAGGGTCTCACGTTGTAGTTCAGGCTGGCCCTGAGCTCACTATGGTGCTCAGGCAAGCCGCCGCGAACTCAGCAATCCTCCTGTCTCTGCCTCCCGAGTGCTGGGATGACAGGCGTGAGCCACCACGTCTGGCATTGTGGTATGGGGTGTTGATTGTTGGTGGGCGTGTCTCCACGCCCAGCATTATATGTGGTTACCGGGACGAACTTAGGTCCTTGCGCTTGGGAGGCAGGCGCCGGAACCACTGAGCTAACCCTCCGGCCCTGGCCTCAAATTTATAATCCTCCTATCTCAGCCTCCTGAGTAGCTGGAATTACTGACTTGCACCACCATACCCAGCTCAGATATTTTTTCCCTTTTCATTGTTATCTAAACAGTATAGTATGTTAACTATTCACATAGTGTTTACTTTGTACTGTTACAAGTAATGTATAGATTAAAGTATATGGGAGGATCTACAAAAGCTATGGGCAAATATAACACCATATTATTTACTCATTTGATTTTTGTGGGCCTAAGTATTGAGCACAGGGCCGTTTACTGAACTACATCCCCAGGCCTTTTGAATTCTTTGTATTTTGAGACAAAGTCCCACCTAGACATACTATACTGTTTAGATAACAATGAAAAGGGAAAAAATATCTGAGCTGGGTATGGTGGTGCAAGTCAGTAATTCCAGCTACTCAGGAGGCTGAGATAGGAGGATTATAAATTTGAGGCCAGGGCCGGAGGGTTAGCTCAGTGGTTCCGGCGCCTGCCTCCCAAGCGCAAGGACCTGAGTTCGTCCTTGCGAGAGTTTGGTCCCTCTTAAGTCACTAATTTACCCAGGATAGGTTTGAACTTGCTATCTTCATGCCTCAGCCTTCCAAAGTGCTGGAAACAAAGGTGTGTGCCACCACCCAGATATATCATTTTATATAGGAGTTTTAAGCATCCACAGATTTGGGTATCCATAGGTATTCGCAAGATCAGTCTGTACCCTGGGGCTGCAAAGGGGTGACAATGAGTATAGTTAATCTGCAGGGAATGCAAATAAAGTTGAAAAGAACTCTACTTTGAGGAAATTTACAGATTTTGGGTGTGTTTCAGGAAGTGCTAAGATATTTGGTAGGACCGGGTAGCAGGGTAGGGACTAAAAGAAGATAATGAGTGAATTCTTCCACTCATCAGGAAAGAAAGTTTTTTATTTGCTTGCTTGTTTGTTTTTCAGACTGGGTCTTGACTGTTCCCCAGGCTGGTCATGAAGCCATGGGCAAAAGCAGTTCACCCACCTGTGCCTTGTGAGTAGTTGAGACGACAGAGCGCAAGACACTGTACTGGATTCTACAGCAGAGACTTTGTAAGCTAAACTGAGGAGTTAGAATTATATTTGTAAGTGATATCAAGCTAGGGATGGATTTGCAGCTAATCTCAGGTTTATGTTTGAGGCAGGGCATTTTGAAAGCACTATAGAGAATGCACTAGGGGACAAAGATTACGGAGTATTGGGAGGGAGCATATGACTGGTTGGAAGCCATTGACTGGAGAGGCAGCTAGGAGATAGAATTCCCACAGGTGCCTGGGAAAGGTGGAAGGTGATTGAGACTCTCGGGCAAGTGGCCTCTTTCAGTGTGAAGAATTATCTGAAAAGCAGGCTAGGGGATGGGAAGAACTGAGTATTTTATAAAATTATAATTGTTGGAAAAGAATATTTTTATAGGAAGAAAGAGCATATTTTTAGAATAAACCTTGGTATTTTAACCTGTGAAAACTGACTACAGGTTTTTTTATGTGTCCTTTTTGCTCTTTAAGTTTTCCTGTAGACTGGCCCATAGATCAGCAGTTAGGAATCACTGGCAGGATAATTCCTCCTCTTGCAGATAAGAACACAAGACCAAGGCTACAAAGCTTCATGTGAAAGTTTATACTAGAACCCAGATTTTAACAAGTACTCCAGTGTTTTTTGCAGTCTTGTGCTGTGCTCTTCACTCACATTGGTTTACTGTTTGTAACGTATTGGCTTTTAGTCATAAAGGAGTTCAACATTTCAGCTTTATTTATTTATTTTTTTGCAGTACGAGGGATCAAATTCAGGACCTTGAGCTTGCCAGGCAAGCTTTGTGCCAAGAAGTTACATTCTCAGCTCCAACATCTCAGCTTTAAACCAATAAAAACCCAGATCAAACTGTGATTTACTTCATGGATAGAGGTAACAGCCAAAAACTCTTGAAGAGTTTTTGAGTTTTTGAGACAGGGTTTCACTTTGTGGTTCAGGCTGGCCTTAAACTCACTTTGTAGCCCAAGCTAACCTTGAACTTGGGGTGATCCTACTGCCTCAACTTCCCACTTGCTGAGATTACAGGCATGTACAACCATGCTTGTCTTTGGTGACTTATTCCATCCATTTATGAGACCCAGTTCCTCATTTAAAAATGGGTTGAGATTCAGTGTTTATAGGTGACCAGTGGCTTTTAAGGTATCAAAGAGCTTGTGTAAATCTGTATTTCCAACCCCTTAAAATAATTAAAAGTTTTTGAAATGTTAAGCTAAATAATGCTATATCATACTAGGAAAACAGGCAGTTAAGGAATTTTAAGTCATTTTCCCTCTGCAGCTATCACCAGTCTGTTTTCAATTCTATATAACTGAGTTCAGCATACACATACCAACTTGGGAAACTTAGTCCTTTAATCTGAAGTTACAGACCACAGAGCATATTTGCGGCTTGAGAGTCACACAAAAGATAATATTAAAAATGGCTTGCCTGCATATTAAAGGATTGTGCTGCATTGGAGTCCAACTTTAGTTTGTAAAGTGTAAGAACCTGTGGGCCGGAGATTTGCTCAGTGGTTCCAGCACCTGCCTAGCAAGTTCACTGGTTTGATCTGGGTAACCACATACAACAATACCAGGTGTGGTGGCTCACACCCACCAGCAATCAGTGCCATACACCATATGCTGGGCGTGGTGGTGTCTCAGACCTGTAATCACAGCATTGAGGATGATGCAGGAGGATTGCTGTGAGTTCAAGGCTTGTCTGGGCTACCTAGTGAGCTCAGGGCCAGCCTGAACTACAAAGCGAAACCCTGTCTCAAAAAAAAAAAGAATTGGAGATACTATTTCGGAGATGAGGGTTGAAGTGGGAAGCAGTTTGATAAAGAAGGCAGGGAAAGCGGGAGGCCTGGTGAGGCCCACTGTTCCATCAGAGATGGGTGTGGTGTGAGAGTGGGAGGAGTGCAGGCTAGAAACTAGGTGAAATTTTTTTTTTCTCATTTACAAAAAGAGCTTTACTTAAGATAAAAGAATGGGTTGCTAAATCTCCCACTGTTCTGTAATTTGCATTTTCTTACCACTGGAGTGTTGTCTTTTTGAAGAGTTTCTGTGATTGACCAAGTGATAAGACTTGGCCACAGATTGTCTTGGGGGATGGTTCCTGAAAGCTTTGTTTTGGTTTTTTCTCTGGGGGATGGTTCATGAAAGCTTTGTTCTGCTCTTTTTTCTCTTTTCCTTTCTCATTTATGTTGCTTTCTTTTCCCTCCCTTGCTAGGCACTCTGGCACTGAGCTATATCCCAGCACTATTTATTTATTTGTGTAGTACTAGGGCTTGAACTCACGACCTTGCATTTGCAAGGCAGTTGGCACAGCCACTGAACTACATCCCCAGCAGCCCTTTTTATTTTACTGGGCTCCTGATACTGAGTTTGAACTTGGAATCTTATCTCATGTTTCAGCCTCCTTGCTATCATGTCTCTCCCTCTCCTTCTCCCTCTTCTCTCTCCTCTCTTTTAGATAGGCTCTCACTTTGTAGTTCAGGCTGGCCTTGAACTCACCATATAACCCAGGCTGGTCTTGAACTTATGGTAGTCCTTGAATTTATGGCAGCCCTCCTGCCTTAGCCTCCTGAGTGCTGGGATTACAGGCATGTGCCAACACACTTGGCTTTCATATTCTCCTAACTGTAGTGCATTGTGATGTTGGAAAAGCTCTGAGAAAACCCAGCTAGATTCCAAGGGAAAGTGTATTCTGTGGAAGTAAAGTACTTGGCAAAGTTGCTATTAAGTTAACCTCATATGTAAAAAATTGTTAGGATCAGAAGAAATCCTAGAGCAGTGCTGGCAAGCCTTTTGGAGACCCAAGTGCCCAAACTGCAACCTGAAATCCACTTATTTATTGCAGAGTGGAATTAAACCTGAATACTGAGGCTTTAGTTGAGAGAAAATAACTCATATTTGGCTTGTGTGCTGACAGAGAAGGCACTAACTATATACCTGCTGCAGCACGTATTCAAAACCTTGCTAGTTGGAGAAACAAGCCACACAAAAAAAGGCACTTATTGAAATTATATAGCTTCTTAAGCTGATAAGTGTAGAACCTTTGTCTTCTTATTCTTGCCCCACTTTAATTTTTTTTTTTGAGACAGGGTCTCACTTTGTAGTTCAGGCTGGCCCTGAGCTCACTATGTAGCCCAGGCAAGCCTCAAACTCAGCAATCCTCCTGCTTCTGCCTCCCGAGTGCTGGGATTACAGGTGTGAGTCACCACAGCATTGTGGTTTTGGTACTGATTGTTGTTGGGTGTGAGTCACCACGCCCAATATCATATCATTGTGTGTGGTTACCCTGGATCGAACCAGGGACCTTGTGCTTGCTAGGCAGGCACTGGAACCACTGAGCTAAATCTCCAGCCCCCACTTTAATTTTTGAAACAATTTATTTAGAGGCCAATTGTTGTATGTTTTAAGAGAAGTTAAACAAATATTTTACAAGAATGTGATGGTGTAAATAATATTAGGAATGATAACATTTGAGGAGCAAACTAGAAAAATGAAGAAAAGTTTATTAAATTGGAGATTATTTTTCAATTTAGTACCAGAATGAAAACTGTGTTATTGCCGGACGTGGTGGCTCACGCCTGTAATCCCAGCACTCGGGAGGCAGAGACAGGAGGATTGCTGAGTTTGCGGCAGCTTGCCTGGGCTACATAGTGAGCTCAGGGCCAGCCTGGACTACAAAGCGAGACCCTGTCTCCAAAAAGGAAAAAAAAAAAAACTGTGTTATTTAAGTTTTTCTCTTTTTCACTTACAACTTGTTCACTGTTCTGTGAACCTCCTGTCCAGTGATCATCTCCGAGATGAAGTAGATAGATAGTCCTGGGAGTAAACCCCACACTGAACTGGGGGCCACCAGTCCCAGTCAAAGGTCACGCACATCCCAGGAAACCGGAGTTGACTTGCCTGTGATTGTGTTTCCTTTCTGCAGGCTTTGTAGTGCATCCCTGAGCATGCACGCAGAATGAAGCGGCGTCTGGAGGACCAGGAGTCACCGGTGTATGCGGCCCAGCAGCGGAGAATCCCTGGCAACACAGAGGCTTTTCCTCACCAGCACCGTGTGCTTGCCCCTGCACCCCCTGTGTATGAAGCAGTGTCTGAGACCATGCAGTCAGCCACTGGTATTCAGTACTCAGTGACACCCAGCTACCAGGTGAGCCTGGCCTGCTCAGGACTGGGAATAAGAAGGGCTCATAAGTGAAAATGCTTTCCACTAGCTTTGAATTTGAAATAGGAAATTATTTTGGATATATGAGATGTACAAAGTAGCCAAAGCAATGTACACTTGTACTTGTATAGTCACCGCTACATAAGTTCATGAAGTTTGTGTGTATCATTCTGACCTTTTCTTTTTCCCTCTTTACATAGGGAGCCACTGTCTATCCCTTGATTATTGATTGATTGATCATTTATTTGTGGTGTTGGTGGTGGTGGAGGTGGAGCTGGAGGTGGAGGTACTCGAGATGAAACCTAGGGCCTCAAACATTTGAGTCAAGCACTGTCAGTAAGCTACACTAAGCTGCCCCCCTAGCCATATGTCAGATTGTTTATTTACTTTTTGACCAGACATTTCATTTCTAGGAATTTATTAAAAGGAAACCAAGAAAAGGGAAATCTAGGTTAAGGAGGAAAAGCCTCAGGGCCCTTTTGAAGCAAAAGAATATTTGTAATGTATGACTAGGAGAGCAGTCAGAAAAATCAATGGATTGAATTTTTTTTTTTAAACTGGGGATGAATTTTTAAGCCTTCATACTAAGCTACATCCCTTAGCCTTTTTTTTTTTTTTTTTGAGACAAGATCTCACTTTGTAGTTCAGGCTGGGCCCTTAGCTCTCTATGTAGCCCAGGCAAGTCTCGAACTCAGCCATCCTCCTGCCTCTGCCTCCTGAGTGCTAGGATTGCAGGTGTAAGCCACACCCTGTATTGTGTGTGGTACTGATTGCTGGTGGGCATGAGTCACCATGCCCGGTATTGTATGTGTTTACCAGGGATTGAATTCAGGACCTTGTGCTTGCTAGGCAGGTGCTGGAACCACTAAGCTAAATCTCAGGCCCCCCCCCCCCATTTTTTTAATGTTAAGAAAGAGCCTCCCTTAAGTTGCTAATTGCCTAGATTGGGGTTGAACTTGGAATCTTTCTGCTTCAACCTCCCAAAGTACTGGGATTTCAGGTGTAAGCCTTGTCCAGCTACAGATTGAATCTTTAAGTTAGGATTTAGATGGGAAAAATCTGTTTTCCTTGGGTGGTTGTTTTTATTATTTGAACAGATGTGTTCCTGTACTAGGGATTGTTACATGTATTCCTACTGGAATGTCATGTGTTTGTATAAAACCAGGAATTCTAAACATTTATAAACTAAAAACCTGTAAATTTATAAAACATATAAAAACATACATGTTGGGGACGGAGGGTTAGCTCAGTGGTTCCGGCGCCTGCCTCGCAA